>VZRV01003485.1:2185131-2287272 GCA_013398115.1 Falcunculus frontatus
AAGGGAAGGGAAGGGAAGGGAAGGGAAGGGAAGGGAAGGGAAGGGAAGGATATGGGTTGGATGGAATTTCATAGGATGCAACTGAATTCGATGGAATGGAATGGAATGGAATGGAATGGAATGGAATGGAATGGAATGGAATGGAATAATGGAATAATGGAATAATGGAATGATGGAATAATGGAATAATGGAATGGAATTTCATATAATGGAATGGATTGGAATGAAATGCAATGGAATTGAGTGAAATGAAATTGAATGAAACAAAATTGAATGGAATGGAATGCAATAAATGTTCATAGAATGTCATGGAATGGAATGGAATTTAATGGAATTAAATTTCATAAATAGGTACAGAATGAAATTAAATTAAATGGAATGGAACGGAGAGACATGGAAAGACATGGAATGGAACAGCATGCAATGGAATGTTAGGAAATTAATTGAAATTAAATGGAATGGAGTGGATGGGTTTGAATGGAACATCTTAAAATGGCATGGCATGGCATGGCATGGCATGGCATGGCATGGCATGGCATGGCATGGATTGGAATGGAATGAAATGAAATGGAATGGAATTTCATAGAATGAAGTGGCATGGAATGGAATGAAACATCATAGAATTGCATAGAATTGAATGGAATTGAATTCACTGGAATGGAGTTAAATGATATTAAATGGAATTGAATAGTATAAAATGGAATTGAGTGAAACCTCACAGAATGGAGGAATGGAAGAATGCTATGGAGTGGAATTAAATTAAAATTGAAAGAAAGGAATGGCATGGGATGAAATGGAATGGAATGAAGTGGAATAGAATGAAACATCATTGAATGGCATGGAATGGTTGGAATGGCATGAGTTGGACTGGAACAGATTGGAATGTAACGGCATGTAATGACAGAATGGAATGGAATGGAATGGAATGGAATGGAATGGAATGGAATGGAATGGAATGGAATGGAGTGCAGGGGAATGAAATCAAATGGAGTGGAATGGAATGGAATGGAACGGAACGGAACGGAATGGAATGGAATGGAATGGAATGGAATGGAATGGAATGGAATGGAATGGAATGGAATGGAATGGAATGGAATGGAACCTCATAGAATGGCATGGAATGCGATGGAATGGTGTAGAATTTAATGGAATTAAATACATCGGAACAGAATGGAATGGAATAAAATCCATAGAGTGGATCACATTTTGTTCTCACTGCAAAATGATGGGGTTTGATCCCAGTCTTTTGTAACGAGATAAACAGCAGAAATTACACCCATGTTGCTAAATTAAGAAAATCAAATTGCTTAAATAGTGTGAGCAACATCATGAATTCAAAATGTAAGAGGAGTTCAAGGCCTACAGTTTCCGCTTATTCATGTCTAACAGAGAGGGGATAGTCCTGCCATCAAATCATCTCATTGCAGAGGGTGGGAAAGCCTTTCTAGACAAGGTTCTCCTACAGGCCTCTGTGATCCTCTCTGCTTGTTTCAGAAGCTGAATTTTTTTATGATATTAATACAGAATTTCCCTGGGGAAAGATGTGCCCATAAAAAGGAAGACAATACTTAGAAATACTGAAGTCGCCTTTCTTTCAGGACTGTGACCTTTCAGACCCTGAAAATCTCTTTTCTGGGACTGATTCTGCCAGATGTTTTCTCAAAATGCAGGCCAATGTCTCTCCTTTGTTGCTCAAAGGTGTTAATAAATTTGCAATTAATTTCTGCATGAGCAGCCAATTACTTCATGCTTGAAAGCCCAGGTATCTCACTTTTCCCACCCTTCTTCCCTTACATTTCATGCCCTTTCTCTCCTGATAAATAACATAGAGAACAGAAATTTTCAGTTCCCCTGAAGCTGCTGAACTAAACTTAGATATTAACTAGCAAAAAAAAAAAAAAAAAAGACAAAAGGATGTAAAGGTATACACACAGTAGGATAAATGTAGTTGGAACCAGTGGAGAAACAGATAAGGAGGACTACAGTGGGGTTTTTGGCAAGTTATATAACAAGAAGCAACAGCACATGCCTAAAGAAAAAGTTTAAGGAGGTTCAGATAATAGGCTGGCAAGGACAGGTAAAGGTCAGCAACACCTATTCACTTTTGGATATAAATTGCACTACCAACACTGAGACTATCCCCTTTCCTTGCCAGGTGTGTGTAGGGTCACATCCTTTCACTCTCGCACTGACGAGATCCAAAACTGAACCTCTCCACGAGCTGCTCCCACTCGAAAGGTGCCGAGAGAAAAAAAAAAGCTGATGCGTTTAACCTTCTCACTGTCCCGGTTCAGCTCCACCAGATGACGCTGTGTACTTGCAAAAGAATAAATGTGCCATTTGCTCTCCAAACAATCCAATGTGCAGATCCAAAGCTGAAAATGTCTAGACATTACTGGAAAACAAAATGTGCCAGGACAAAAAGCTTTTGACGACTTTCACCTTCTATTTACCACCCTTAATTTGCACCACACTCCTGTGCCCGGTGAGAAAGCTGTTGAAGGCTCCCCCCTTTAAGTCACACCCCTAGAACTGCATCACAAAAACTGGTGCCATGCACCTTCCTGCTCGTGTTTATGCACAATAAGGTATTTGACTCTTGCACACCCAAGATCCAACAGTGAATGCTCCACTGGAGCCAAATTGGGATACCACCTGCAAAACTGAATATGCTGGAGGATTGTTCCATACAAAATATGCCAGGAAGGAAAGCTGTTCCAGGCCTTTTCCTCCCCTGTGCACTCTATCATTTTCACCACCAAGGCTGGGGGTAGGAGTTCACCTTGACAAAAAAAAAAAGTACTGCCATAATTTTCAGGAGCCTACTTCCAAAATTCAGTTAAATTAGCTGTCATGCTCTTTCATCAGACCATTTTTGAGGAGGTATCCAAATTTTGGAGGTGGGCTCCTGGCAGTGGTGACAGTACATTTATTTGGGAAGGAAAGAACCCAACCCCAGTGTGGGTACTGCAGATATATGCTACCCAGGGGAGGTAACAGCCAGCACTAGTTTTCTTTCCTGTCACATTTAGTACAGGAGCAATCCCTAACGTATTCTGCTTGGAGATGGTATCCAAATTTTGAATGTGAGCTCCTGAAAGTATGTGAGAGTGCCTTTTCTTGGGAAGAAAAGCATCTAACCCCACTGCTGGTGGTGCAGATGATGTTCTGCCTGAGGGAGAAAAAGGCCAGCAAGGTCTGTCTTGGCACCTTTCTCGTGGGAAGAACCCCCAGACATATTCAAATTTGGAGGTGGTATCCAAATTTCTGAAGTGGGCTCCTGGAAATAATGGCAGAACATCTATTACGTTAGATAGTGACCGAGGGTGGGAACACCTGCTCCTGTGGTTACATGTCACACGTGGCCACGCTGGATGGGCTCACTTAGATCAAGAAGGCATTGCCTGAGGATGGCTCATATCAGTTCAATTACGTGAACTAGTCAATGTCTCTTCAAATTGTCCCCTTTGCATCTTGGGGATAAGAAAACATTGTGGCACATGCTTCTCTGGTTGGTTTGTCTAATACCTGGCCTGGGCAGTTGTCCTCAATACTCCTGGATTGCTCACAGCCAGCTGCGCAGAGATCCAGGTGGTTCTGATCCCACCTTGGGATGAGAGCCTGCAATGTTTCCTGTAGCTGAAGCAGGAAGACCTCTGTAGGAAGGTGGCCGGGGGTAAACTGGCTTTATTTATGGTGAAATCTTCTGGAAACAGTCATGGGATGTAGGTGAGCTTTCCTATGATCACCAAAGAGAAATAGTTTTATTTCAAAGAATTTGAATATATTATTAGACAAAAATCTTCCTTTTTCTTGCTTCTCCCAGTGAACTTAGTAGTTAACACCAAGCTTAACATACCCTGGGTTATGTGATAGTCTGCTGTCACGTTTGTGTGAAAAATGAAATTTTTTTTGAGAGAGGTCATTTTCTTAAAATGCTAGTTAGTCTGCTGAAAGATGGCTTAAATGTTTTGATGAGAGGCATTCATTTATGCTTTGTAGAGAGATGGATGAAAGGTACAGATATGCTTGCATTTTTTTCTAAATGGCTAAGCCTGTAAGTATTCAGCTCTTAGCTGCAAGCTTTTAGTACATTTTGCATGAAAATGGTTGTCTGACACTCAAGTTGCATTTGGTTCTGTGTGGTTCCTCTAATGTTTCCAATTGTAGGCAGCTTCTTGGATGCACTTCAGAGAAAAAAGCATTTTATAAGAGATACAAGTGGTTGATGCCTGATGGTTTTGGTTTAGGCTATAATTTCTTTTAGCATCTAAATTTCTCTTGAGGCACAACAGTGATAATGAAAACCATGATCCTCTGTAAAAGTGTCCACTGGAAGTGAGGAGCAGTTATATGACGAATGGTTATAGGGTTCCCTCTTTGACATTGTTTTCTTCTATTTCAGAAGGTAGCTTTTGTATTTCTAATTTTGAAATGGTAAATTAAGATGTAGAAGCTTATAGCTGTAACTGCCATGAAGTCACAAGATTACAATAGCTGCAAGTAAACTGGGTTTTCCAGCCTTGCAACTGCAGGGTAATTTTTAGGAAGGGTAGAGGAGTAAGCCTATCCAACCGAGCTTCTGTAATATAAATGTGAATTGGGTATCTAAAGCAAACTACCGGAGCGTAATTGAGAGAACTGATGATCCAACTCAGTATTTAGAACCCATACTTTGCATGTCAGACTAGACAGTTCAGATGTTGTTGCCCTTTTTTGAACAAATCTCAGAAAAATCTAGCATAAAGTGCCCCTGCAACATTTTGAAGAGTAGAAATATATCTAATTATATGCATACGGGACTACAGCTTCTTCCCTTCAGGCAAGTGAAGGGAAAGGCAGAGACCAAAAATAATCTTTTCAGGCTACAGATACTGTTAGATGGAAATTTTAGCCCCAAGGAAGATGGATAATAATATCTGTCAAGAGAGTACTGTAGAATTTTTGCAGTAAGCATTGATGATCTAGAGTTGCATTCAGTGATGGCAGTCACAGAAAAGTTTTTTATCAAATCAGACAGGCAATTGACGGGTATCCAAGTGTTAGAAATCACCAGTTTTTCTTTTTTTACCTTTTTTTGGGGGGGAGGGGTGGTTTTTTGCTTTTGTGTTAACTTTTGTATTGCTCAGATAGAGGAGGGATGAAATGAGCTTTGTAATTTCAGCAGGGTGTTTAGCCTATAGCAGAAGAGAGGACTCACAGCGCTGAACTCGTAGCATGGCATAGCCCTGCATGTGCAAAACTGGAGATGGGGAGACAACAGAGAAAACAGGGATATTTTGTACAGGAAAACATACTGGGTCTATGAACAGGAATGTTACGAAAGTGGAGGGAATGGCCTGACACACACGTAGGACCTTGCACTTGGCCTTGTTGAATTTCATGAGGTTTGTACAGACCTGCCTCTGAAGCCTGTTATAGTCCCTCTGGATGGCATCCCCTCCCTCCAAGAGTCCACCACGTTTGGTGTCATCAGCAAACCTGCTGAGGGTGCCTTCAGTCCCACTGTCCACGTCTTGGATGTTTAATATTCCCCAGCTCCTGAGGAACACTGCTCATCACTGGTCTCCACGTGGAGAGTATGACCTTTATGGTCAGAAGAGTTAATTTTATTAGCTTTTGTTGACCCTATAGTGAAAGTCAGTTTTTGGTAATTGCAGTGCATTTAATGTTGTAGGTAACTGAATTAATATCCAAGTCACCTGTGGGCTGATTGTGACAAGGTACACAGAGAAGGCTTTTCAACACTGGCTGGTTTTCAGTTTATCTTTGCAGAAATGTTAATACTTAAGTTTTATATCTCTACACATAGCACAAATGTATCCCCACAATTAAGGTATTTCTTGAAGGCCCATACCCAATGTTTATGGTGAAATAATAATTTGGTAACCCTATCTGACATGGAAAAGTATAAACATTCTTTAGGATGCCTGCTGTCATCAAACACTCAACTCTCTTCTAGCATCTCCTGATTCAAGCATCCTCCTTTCCTAAGAAGTTTTAAGAACAGAAGAAACATTAAGAAAATAAAGGAGGTAAAGAGGTAAAGGATTAGTTTATCACAGAGACTTGGAGGAGCGGTGTGGCTGTTAACTGTCATTATCGCTGCTAATTCTGCAACAAACACAAATCAAATTAGTCCTGTGTGCTCAACTCCTTTTGATGTTGAGGCTTGTTTGACTTGCTGTGTTCAAAAAAGAAGTTCTGAAGAAATTAAAGCCTAAGAAAACGCCGATGTCTGTCAGATATAAATCCTGTTCTTAAGGCTGTTTTCTTGCTGTGTAAGAGCTCTGTGGTTTGAGTCATGCTGCAAGCAAGCATGCCAGAAAGCTAGGTGTTTATAGATAATTTGCCAGCGTGCAAATTGTTCTTGTCTTCGACCTGCTGTGTGACCATGAAGGATGAGAGGACTTGTGAAGCTTCCTAATGGAGGTATGGGAAGAAAAGTTTGCAAGCAATTGTGCTGCAGCAAGAACTAGTAGAAAACTCGGTTCAGTAAAGCCTTTCCCAGAGCAGGCAGGACATATGCCAAGACAGGGAGAGAATAGGGCTGGAAAGAGACTCTACTTAAAGGGTCATTATAGAAGCAAGTGAAGGCAATTGTTGCTGTACTGAAGGGCTTTGAAGAGGGGAATATAAAGACAAGTGTTTCAGAAGTGAAGTGAGTTCTTCATGCACTGTAGAGATGGAAAAACCGCAATCTACTCTGTATAATGTGGGGGCCATAGGATATCTGGATTTTTTATTTTTTTTTTTACAGCACCATTTCTAGTTTAGAAAGCTATCTAATTGCCAAATCCTTTACCAAAGGTGAGAGTTCATATTAATTGACTTATTTGCAAATTTATAATTATTTAGTTCTATGCTTCCTTGGGAGTTTTGGTGTTTGAAAGCTGTAGGCCAAGACCTGATCTCTGGGAAACCCCTGTTACAGAATTAAATGCATTTAGGGATCATTTCCTACTTGTGTTCTGAAAAGCCTCTTGCAGATATTGTTTAAGACACTCAGGTTGTAGTTCAATGTGTGTAAACTTAGGTGTCCATGTGTAGGCGTGTAAGCTACAGCCAAGCATCTTGGCTTTGTTTATAGGCCAGAGAGTGGAGATCTACAGCAGACAACTGAGCTTATTCCTAAGAATATAACTGGAGCCAAGGTAGCCTGGAACGTGAATCCCAGTCTTACTGCATCACAGAACATGTTTTATGTTCTAATTTGGTCAAACACTTTGTAATACCAACTCACATTCCTTCCTGGAGTAGGAAGAGCTATTGAAGAAAGGAGGGAACAGTAAAAATGTAGAAACTTTATAATAGGGGAGAAAAGGCCTGTCAGAAGAGAGAAGGAGCAGTCCTCTACATAAGTCTGAACATAAGGGGAAAGTGCTGAGATGGCTAGAAGAGAAGTCAGGCTTAGGAAAAAGGAATCAAGGGATGCATACAGGAGAAAGGAAATATGACAGCCACAAGAGTTGAAGGTGAAGGTAGCTTTGGGTGTGGGCATGTAAGCACTGATAGCTCTTGATGGCGGTCTTGCAAATAATCAATTACATTTTGTGTATATGCAAGGGAAGAGAGGAAAATGCTAATTATGGGTCCAGCCCAATTTCAGGGTTTTGGAATAGTAATGAGGAAGCTCTGAAGGAGGGGGAATGAACTGCAGCAGGTCATTTGTCATCACACACTGTGGTCTGAGACTGGTTTTGTGGTGGCAATGTGGAAGTGAGAGTTGGAAGATTCAATTACCACCACTGCTTTTTACTTATGCAGTGAATTTGCACTCAGCACTGTGTGGCTGCTCTTTCCCATGGATAAAAGAAAGCTGATCAGATATTCTTTGTTTATTTTGCAAGGATGATTTAGGCCAAGTTTCTTGGACTGCTGTTTCTAGTTGCAACCTATAATTTTCAAGCAGTGACAGAGAAGATGTAAAATTGCTCAGAACTCAAAAGTTAACTTTTTAAACAAATCTTGATGGGTCCTCACAACCTCATTGGTTTAACTGGTTTCTTGACCGTTGAGAGATGGCTGTTTTAAATTAATTTGGAAGCTTTCACACACAGTTCTGGCACTGGCTGAACTGAAATTGGCTTTGAAACTGCTAATTCAATTGCGAGATTTGACTAGAGAGCATGGCCTTGGCAGTGCAGGATCATTCTCTGAAGGAAGACAGTCTGAAAAGGATGGCACTTTCAGCCATGAAATTAGGTCAGTCTAATTGAACAGAGCCTTTTTCTCTTTCCACCTTCATGGCTGTAAAATATACCCATCCATCACTTCATGGTCTGCAGGGTTTGCATTGTTTATTTCTTACACAGCAAGTTTGAGGATCCAAGTGAAAGCCTAAACATGCTATTAGCATTGTACTATAATGCGCCACTCTCCTATCCCACCCTGGAAAAACAGGTTTTAGCCTCCTAGCAATGAACACCTGGTGGTCTGTTGGCTTTTCAGGGATCTGTGTAAACAAGCAAGCACATGCTGCCCATCCCACCTTAAACTTACTGTTTATAGGTTTCTTGACTCTCCAGGTTTTGAAGGGAGCATGGAAGTTTAAAAGCGACAGAAGGGAGTTACTTAGTCTAAAAGAGGAGAGGAGGTTTTGGTTCAGTGTTGCAGTCAAGTATCAGGACATTCAGGAGTCTTGCTTAGTTCTCCTGTTCTGAAAAGAATAGGGCTTCATCTTGGCCAGAGTGACTCCCTGGGGGAATCCAGTGTGTCACACACATAAGCAGCTGCTATCCAGAAACAAACCTGATTTAGGTGGGTACATAAAATTCCAAATGTCATGTCAGAGAAAGAGTATTAGCAGTCAACCTGTTCACATCACTGAATTCAATAGAACATTGCTATTTTTGGGGCTTTGCAGATGGGGGGAGGTTTAATAGTTTTTCAGTATAAAGTACAGAATGCAACTACTTTTCAGCTGTGCAATATTCCTCTGTAATAATCACTGCATAAGTACCCTTCAGAAAAACCACAGCGCTTTTAACGCTTTGAAATACTGTTTGTATGCTGGACTATCTAGGAGAGAAGGAGAGAAGTGTGGCCCCTCTCAATCTGTAATCCTGCTTGCAAATAAGAGGCTTAAATCTCCCCAAGTCAGTGGCTCCATCTGTTGCATTCTCTCCTCCTCTGCCAATCTCTCAGAAAGCAGCGCTGAAATCCTGGTCACAGATTGTTTTTTCTCACTTGAGAGACCACAGGCCTGTCCAGATTATTTACAGACAATAACAGCAAACAGGTCTCAGTGCAAGTTTCAGTTCTTTTAATTTTCCTCGTAACCTTTTCTGAATTTTACTTCTTGTAATTGTGCGGCTCGCAGTGGCTGTTGAGCAGACATTCTCATTGTAGCAATGTCACGTCAAACGTCTGACTCTTGAGTTGAGAATGTCAGGTTCAAGAAGTGCTTGGGTAATATTTTTCTGAGTGTTTTTATAGTGAGATAAAATTGTATGGCTTTACCTTTATATTTTTCTTTCCTGTAAACATCGAGAGGTACTCCCTTGATTTGCAGCTTTATGCCAGTACAATGGCACTTTTATAGGTAGTGAGTCAGCTGTAGCTCAAAAAAAAATTTCTCAGGCTGAAAAGTAACTAGAATAAAACCCAGAAATATTTTTCTAGGAAAGAAACAGAACAGCTGCTTCTAAGAAGCTTAATACTTTGAAATGAAGACAGGAAGATTCAGTGTTTTGATTATTTGATTGCAACACTAACCAAGAGATGAGAGGGAGCAAACCAGATTAAAAAAAATTTCATGTCAATGTTGTGTACATTGACATGACACTGCCTCTTGATTAATCTTTTTAACTACCCTTAGGTCATACAATTTTCAAACCAAATAAGTCTTTAAAGTTCCTCTCTTTGTGTTCAGTGAGCGTTCTTAATTCTCTTCCAGATTAATAGAAACTTCCAATGTATTTCAGCCATTCTCAGAAATGGAAAACGGGAAGGTAAAATCATATGATGCTTTGATTCAGCTTGTTGGGAAGGCCAGGAGAAACTTGAGAATGCTTCATATTCTTGCCATAAGCCCTGGCACAGGCAGAATTGGTGCTTGACCGTGGTGCAGCCACAAGAGTGGATGTGTCCCTTAGGTGAGGGAGGCAGCCACGCTCTGTCCTGTCAGGTGTCACTGTCTGGAGTAGCTCCTGCAGCTGCCTGTTCTGACAGGACAACTTGCTTGGAAAAATGTACCCAACCCACTTCCCACTGCCTCAGCATTTTGCTCTGTGGAACCAGGCTGAGCAGCTCTCAGCCAGCAGCAGCACCTGACCCCTTGATCCATTCAAGAAGCAATCTTCTCCATTTTGGGTCTGTGGATACCTCGGGGTCTGTCATGTGCTGAGGTTGCTAATGGCTTTCTGTGGTCTGTCATTGAAATTGCAGAGAAATTAATGCAGTTCTCCGACTGGGAACAAATTATTTAGGAGGAGAAAATTATAGAACGTGTGGAAACTTTTGGGCTTACAAATGAGAAATCTGCCCTTTTTCTCTGAGAGCTCTCTGGGTTTTGAAGGGAGCGAGAGAAGCTCAGATGAAGGGCATTTTCTTACAGTAGGGGGAGTAAATTGTCAATTCATGCAAAACTTATGAGGTAAGTAGTCTACTATTATGGAAAAAAATAGTTATGCTTGAGGGCGCCCATTTATTTTAATGCATGTTATTTGATTATCCAAAGAGATAAGGGATGGTATAGGCTGAAAGGGAAGAAATGAGATCATAAGAGGCAGATATTAGCTCAGGTTCTGATTTTGGACAGTTATGAATTTAGTAGTAACAAGGATCCTTACTTGCTGTCTCTTAGGTGGATGGTGGTCCCCAGTGCTGTGCTATGGAGAGTATTTTGTATATAATATTTTCCTGACTGAACCAGTTAGGAAAGCTGTAACGAAAAAAAGCCTCTGCATAAATTCTTTTCTGTTCTGTCTGCTGTTTCACTGTATATATGTCCAAAATGAGTTGTGTTGATGTTAGATTTGTCTCCTAGCCCATGGTGATGGTGAATGGGTCAGGGAACCAAGTCAACAGATGGCTCTGCAACTGCTTAAGCAACATCATCACTACTGGCTTTGTAATTCTTATTACTATTTTTTATTTGGTGTTGTAACAGGCACATATTAACCCTGGCTGACATCAGACGTGTTGTCCAAACATATGCTGGAGAGCTAATCCTCAGTTTAGATAAGATGATAGCATTCAGAAGAGGCAGAGTTTAGTTGCTTTTAAACCTGGCAAACTTGAAGACTGAAATTTGCCTTATTAAGTGTCCAGATTATCTTAATATTTATATTTTCTAACTCTGGGAGTTTAACTTTGTTTCTTTGTTATTACTGACTGCAGTTTACAAGTATCATTTCTGTATATGGCCTGAGTGACAGCTTAGGGCCTCTGTCAGGTCCTGTCGTATTCTGTCCAGTTTAATGATAACCTGCTGTAGTTCAGAGGTTACCGGTGCTTCTTTTGAGAAGCAGTGGTGAAACAAAAAGTGATTTATAAAAATAAGGGAGATCAAATTGTTCACCAGGTTGTGTGATCTGAACAGCTTACAAATGTTAAACTGTTCTGCAGCAGTTTAAAAATTGGTACACTAATTAACAAAATGTCTAAAAGCCCAGAGATCACTTCCTCTGCAGTCACTCAGAGCTTTCAATTTTGTAACTACAGTTCAAGGTAAACTCATTGAAGAGGTTTGAAATCCATTCCTCTTTACACAAATTAGTTTTATAGAGTATGTGCTACTTATTAAATTATCTCACCATGAACACATTAGAGAGGTATTTCCTCTCTGGATAAGAGCATCCATTATATAAACCTCACTTATTACCTGAAATCTAGAAGGCTTTAGATTTTTTATACACAACATATTGAGACTTTGTCTCAAATGAAATTTTGTTCTCTGCCCCAGGTAGTCCTGTGTGTTTATTTATTTCCTCCCTCTACTTATATCTGTGACTCCTCTCACACACACATCCCATTCTTGCTTCTTCCTCCAGAGTGGCAGACAGCAATGTCACTGATTGGATTGGCAAGGCAGCATTGCAGGTAGCAGAAGTCATGTGCTGAATATTTAGTTCAGCATAAGCATGAAGGTCTTTCCCCAGGTTCAGGCAAGATCCATGTATTTTAAGTGGCTTATTTGATGATGTAAGTACTTTTGCTATCATTTGGTACTCCTTTGATACTCTTTGAAGGACCATTTATGGCACGTGCCCTCCACCACATTCTTGTCTAAAGCCCTGGTTTTATCTTTGCTCATCCAGGCATTGAAAATACAGCAGGAGGTTTTCCTGAAGAGGTTAACCTGAGCAGCTTTTCAAAAAGAGATCCTACACACAATAGCAGCAAGAATGGTGTTTGCAAAATCTCGCTACTAAGTATGGCCCTGAAAACTCCAGCTTCTCATGTTCAGCTTCAATTGATTGGCATCATCCTGAAGTAACAATCTTGTTTGGAAATGCTGCAGGTTCAAAAGTGAAAAGAGAATGGGGCAGTAATCCTGCACTTGTAAACATATTCAAAATCCGTGCCGTTTTAAAGATTACTGTACACACTTTGTGGAAGAAGTACCTTGTTAAGATGAGTGACCTCAGGTTTGGAAACACAGTTTTAGTTGTCAGATCTTTTTTAGAATGCTCTATAGGTCCACTGAGGTATCTCTGGTGTAAATGGAAATGGTAAGGGGCTGATGACGTACAGTGCCAGAAGAGAGTATTGTCACTGAAGTTAGTGAGCCAATGCTTCTCCAAAAAAAAAACCACTAGAAAACATTTATAGTTGGCTTGAGGTAGATGCCTAGCTGTGCATGAGTTGTTGATGTGGGCACTGGCACAAGGGTGTTGGTTTCCTACTTTTTTCCGTTAAGGAAATGGGACTGGTCTTCAGATGTCAGAATGTCGTATAAACTAAAGGAAAGATATGAAATGACACGAGGTGGAGGAAAACTTTGGACAAGTAATAAACACTGCTATTTTCTGGACAAGCCTGTATCTGTTTTTTGGCTTAAATTCAGAAGGAAGGGATCTGGAAACAGAACTTTGCAATACAACATAATGCTCAAGAGTAAAAGCTCAAAGCTCTGATCTCTGTCTTTCTTGGGGTTAAAACACTTTAGAAGGCTTTGGCCCCAGTTCAGCAAAGCACTTAAGTCTATATGCTACCTTTTCTTGTTACTCATGGTAGAACTATTCATGTCAATTATCCTAATACAGAGCTCACTGATCTTCCTGATCCAGAAGCTTTAAGATAGGTGAGAAGATGAATTGATCAATCCCAGAAAGGCTGTTGATGTGAGAGTGCTACAGAAATTTAATTCAGTAGCACTGAAAGCCTGGAGAGAGGATATGTGTCACCCTGGGAGTTGCTTAACTATCAGCTTGCAGTTTGACAACAGACATATCTTGACTGAGCTTTCCAACCTGCCACATGGAAATTTCCAACTGCTGTCGCTTTCCAGCCCATTTTCCGAGATGCTCTGAGACAGCATCCTCTGACTAAGGTTCCCCTAGGCCAGTGTCTTTCCTCACAAATAGCAACTCATGTCTGAGGGCAGAAATACTGCCTACCTGCAGCCCTTTCACTTAAAATCCTGTGCCTCAGATTCCTTCATTTGGCACAGTTAAAATAAGATGAAATGGAGCAAGCAGAGGAAGGGGGGAAAAAACCAAACCTGTAACAGTGAAAACTGAAATGTAAAATTTCTCAAATATTTTCAGCAATTTAAGTTGACATTGGAAAAAAATCCAAAATATACTGTAAATAGAAATCCTACATCAGAGCAGTGGATGGCCCCACATTTTGGTTTTTTTCTGGCAGAAGTTTTACTTGGACACTCCAACTCTTAAGTATTCTAAAACTGAGTTGGACTTTGGCTAGGGAGAAATGAGATTTTGATTTTATTTTTTTTAGCATGTATTAGCAACTGGGGACAAGCTGTGTTAAACTGATCTCCAATTCAGCCCCAGTAATAAAAGCATCAGAATATATATTGACACAACATTAAAAAAAAAAAAAATTAGGAATAATTCTTTGCCTCTCCCCACTTCAGGAGGAATCGCATTATCAGATCTTGAGGTTTCTACTAAGCTCTTTTCATACTTTCTTGATGCCAACAGGGATTTTGTTACTAGTACCTTTGAAACTGAGGCTTATTTCAGCTGGTTAAAAGGAAATAGGTGACCAGCATTTGCACTTTGAAAGCACATCTTTAAATTTTTTTCATATGTTTTGTTCATTATCTTTTTAAATCTGCACTGCAACTGTGCATGGGCAGTGTGAAATAACAGTAAGTCTCCAAACCTTACTTTTTTTGGAAAATATTTCAGGAAAATATTTCAGAAAAAATGTTGTGTGTCTTAAATAACAGCTATCTCAGTTAAATAACAGTTAAAATATGCTTTACAATTGTATTATGCTACATGTTGAATTAATGAAAGGGTTCTATTAACCCTGTTAAGTTTTCACTATTTCTTAATTAAATGTTCAGGCAAGGATTCCCTTCTCAAGCTAAGTAGAAAAATGTTCAAAATTTGTTTCCCAGACAACATCCAAGTTATCTGTCACTTGCAGAATTCACATGCTGAAGTGACAGTAGTGGGTGAGGCAGATTCCTGGTATTAGTGCAATGAGTATTATAAGCATAAGCAGTTAAATTGAGGCAGGATGTGATTCCTGTGACTTCCAAGGCTTCATATCTTCCTTAGGGATAAAGTGCTTGGTGGTGTTTTACTCTGGGTTTCCTTTGTTATGTCACTGGAAGAGAGATATTAAGACTGCAAGTGTTGGTGTAATATAGGGGCACTTCTAAGGGTACTGAGGCTTCCTGGGCTCAGAAAAAATGCTGTCTATTTACATGCATCACCAGATCAAAGTAGTAGCAATAATTCCATAGCAGCCTGTATAAAGAGCATCCTGGACGCCTTTGCCTTGAAACCTGCAAGTTTGACTGATTTTCACATTTCACAGGTAGGAAGATGAGGTAGAAAACAGAATCTTCATCTCTTGAAGGAAATGAAAGCTTGTGTCACAAGCAGAAGTCCAGGCCTGAAACGTGGCCATGTCACACAAATCAATGGTAGTTTGGCCCTGAAGAGGAACTTTTCCCTTCTGCGTATGGCTTCTGGATTATCTTCATCTCCCTGAACTCACCCAAGGGTGTGGGTGGGAGAGGCAAAAGTCTGCCAGGGGTCATGAGTGTTTTGCCTTCATTTCAAGGCACAACACAAAGAACATGACATCTGTGAAAATGTGAGTCACTTGGAAAGCTTTTGGCTGTGATGCGTCTGTAAAGATCATAATAGAGAAACATCTGCTTTCTGCAGTCTGTTACCAATCTGCAGTGTGCTAATTGTGGTGTGATACATTAAATGGACTTCTGAAGCACTCTGTCCATAGGACAAGCATTTAGATGATTTAAAAGAACATCATTAAAAGGGGTTTTTTAGTATTAACAGAGTGTATGTTGAAAGCTTTTGAAAGTCTGAATGTGTGTGGCTCTGTTCCCATAAGGAAAGGATTTTAGAACAGAAGTTTTTATGAGGTTCTTGGTTTGAAAAAAGGAAGAGGAGGCACCACTGAAACTACTGTTACCTGAGCTTATATTATAAGCCTTATTGCTTGTAGGATCTTGTTGGAACCCTGGATTCTGGGAATTTCAGTCTTTCAGTGCTTACTGATGATGATCCTAAAAAACACACCACATTTGACCTGAGACCTTGGGAAAGGCTTCCCTCTTCATGTAATAACACTGTAAATGTTACTGTGTAATTAAAAAGAAATCAGTTCACTGGGTGGAATATGTAGAGAGGTAGAAAAATTTGGTTTATGGGATATTAGTAGTATGTAGGTAACAAGATGGAGGATTTTGGGTGTGGGTTTGTTCTTCTTCCTTCTTCCTTCTTCTCCACAAACCTAGGTGCTTCATTATTGGGTCAATAAGCCCGCAATGTGGGTGACAAATGAATGATTACTGGTTTATAAGTAAAAATAAATTTGTTGGCAATTCATTATTAGGTAGCTTGGGATATACTGACCTTGGAGGTCAAAACTCGGTGCCGTTTTCCACCTTGCTAACTTGGAAGCTCACTGCCTGCAAAAATGCCTCAGATAAGAACTTAATAAACAATCTAATAAGAGGAACTGCACGTCTCCTGCCTTTTCGTACAAACTCTGAGGAAAAAGGGCCCACACGCAAAAGACAAATGAAACGAAGAAAAAACGGACGGGATCTGTCACTCGACATTTGTTGAAGAAAATCAGAAGGGACAGATGGCATAACAGACATCTGCGGGTCAGTAGGATTTTAAGCCTTTGAGAGTAAAGACCCTTAAAATGAAGGCCTTAATCTTGTGAACTGCACAGCAATGTACAGTGCAACAGATATGGAAATGCTATTTGGTTTTGAATTGACTGAAGTTCTGTAAAACACCTCTGTCAGAAGCTGGGATTGGGTTTTATTTCATTTTTCAAACTTGTGGAGCCAGCTGTATGTTGATTCCAGCATACCCTCACTCAGCGTAAGCAAAAGAAATCGTTCATTGAAAGGTCTGGACTTGTGAATTCATACCCAGCACAGTAATTTGTCCCTTGCCAACTCACCACCAGAATTCTTACAGTTTATGCATTTGTTCTCTTTGGAACCCATGCAGAGGAAGCAAGGGCAGCTGGCCTAAGAGTTCTGTTCTCTGCAGAGTGCATATTTTTAGTTCTGAGGAACTTTAGCAGAGATGACCGAAACTACCACAAACAAAAAAGGTAGATGTGTGTCTCTACAGCAGGAAGAATAAAAGGTTAGATCATCCTTTGTAAGGACTCCATCAGCAGATAGGCAAGAAAAGGCATTGAAAATTAAAATGTAGCATGAAGAAACAATCATAGTGGCAATCATGGGCCATACAGGATCATGCACAGCATGGTGTGTGTGGAATAGGAAGGTGGTTTTTTCCTGGGTTAGTTACTCCAGCCTTTATGGCTAATAAGCAGGATGTACACCTGAGTTAGGAATTCACAAAGGGAGCATAATGATACCTAAAGTTTACAGATACATTTTCCCTATTTATTTTGCAAATGCCTAGTCACGATCACTGCTAGACTGCTCTCTTTAAAATGTTCATTTTCTGGTAAATATTCTGTTAGGCTCAAGGCTTGGAGTCCTAGGTTTGATATTTCATTTGCTATTGCCTTTGTGTGCTGCTGACAAAGAAGGCTGCAAATTTTGGAGGTTTTGTATCCTGGTGATCACCAGGTACAGGAAGAGCCACTGGAGCCTGAAACTGAAGGACTCCGGGGAGGCAGAGATCCTGTAATGAAAATGTAGCCACCTGTCCCACAGCCCCAGGCAGCAGAACTGCTGTTTCCATAATAGGACTGCACAGAACTGGAAGCTCAAAAAGAAGGGAGTCTGAAGGTGTGAAAATAGAAAATGCTATTTGTTCAGGCAGAGTTGTTGCTAAACTATAGTTAGCACTCCTACAGAACTCAGTCTTGGCACAGGATGAAACAGCATTACATCTTTTGAAGCTTTTCACTCAGTACTTGAGAGAGTGTGCAGTATGAAAGACCAAACCAAGATAATACGATGGTGAAAAAAGTTTTGATGTCTTTGATATCTTCTTGAACGTGGTTTGTGCCCTAGGTGGACTGCATAATTGTACATGCTGCCACTGTCTTCAGGTTAAAATGGATGCTAATTGCTAACAAGATATCCCATCTGTACACCTTCCAGTGGGAGCCATGGGTGAGTTTGGGCTGGAGTGTGCATCCTTTCCACAGCTGGACTAGAGAGCCAAGTGTGCTCAGAGCCGCACTAGGCAGTCAATGCTTTCCCTGTGGTAAGAGGATCCACTGCTGCTGAATTTAGCTTGCTGTCCTTAGGATTTCCAGCTATTTTTGCAAGCCATTAAAGCCTGCTTTGATGTGATTGCTTTCTCCACCCCTCAGGAGCAACAGCTGTCTTTTCTTTCCACAGCAACTCAACTTTCTGCTTTGGACACAAAATAGAGAAGGCTCTGATATCATGGCTCAGTGGTAGATAACAGCATCTCTGCTGAAAGCACCAGCTTTAAATGGCTGTCAAAGCATCCATTGAGATTTCTGAGGGCTCATGTAAGATTACTGTCTCTGCTGCTTTAAAGCAATTTTTCTCTGCTCTTGTTTCTTGGGCTTTAACAGGCCTTAACAGCTACCACTGCTCATCCTTTAGAAATAGTATGTGAGAAATGAGGGTAATCCTGTCAAACTAAGACACTGTTGTCACACTGGGCAGTGGGGGGAAGTGTGCTAATTTTTTTACAATGGTACTCAGGCAGGTACCTCCCTGTGAATATTATTTCTGAAAATCCCACCACACCAGGCTTTCATAAAGACCCTGCTTGGGCTGAACTTTTCCCTACTTTTAACCATTAAGATATCATCCAAAGCCTATTCCTTTCTAAATTCCTGTCTTCCTAGTCAACAAGAAATGCAAAAAACAGCTAGAGTCTAGACAGAGCTTATGCCACTCTTCCCACATGGACTTTGTGATCTGTTTATATTGCATTGATATTATAAAACCGAAGATCCCAAATGACCTGTTTTCTTACTGGTTATGCTGGAGGCTTGGTAACTACCATATTTAAGTGATGTATTTTAGGAAATGGTTATTGGGTGATCGATAAGGATAAAACAGATTTCATGATTGTGATTGTTCACCTTGAGAAAGTAATGGGAAAGTCCTGCTACTAAAACAGCTTAATTTTGCCTCTGGTTTACACTCATGAAGCATTGAGTGCTACAGGAATTGCCTGAGCTCCCTAGCTCAGGTTTCACCAGGTCAGTGTCATACAGACGAAAGACAGGATTTGAGCTTTCTTTAAATGTAAGATAAGCAAAGCTACAACAGTAAAAAAAGTTATTTGAAAATAAAACACTAAAAATTTGCTTTTTCTTGATTAATCTGGTGTATTCTTGGGTTAAAGTCTTTTATTGCCTGCTCTCTTATTGAACCAGAGAAGGCACTTCTGGTTAGTTATTGATTTCCTGCCCATAAGCAGCATCTTTTACATGTCTGGTTTGTCTTTCCACATGTCACAGATTTCCTGTTTGTGTTCTGCTGTTGCAGTGGGAAGGAAATCCAAATTCTAAGGGTTTTTTTCCTTTGATATGAGCTATCAAAGTTAGGAATAGAAGTCAAAACAATAAACTGCGTTTTATCTACCAGCACGCTGATAAACAGAAGAGGCCAACAGCTAGGAGGCAGAATGTGCAAGAGGCAAACAAGGATATGTTAGCAAAAGCTAGAAAAGTTTGCAGTGCATTGGCAGGACCTCCCAGAGCTGCAAAGATCTGAACTGTCATAGCAGATGTGATTAAATTCGAGCTGGTGCCAAATAGCAGATGTTGGAAGCAAGAATTCCAGCATGGATGAGGTCGACTTTGTTGTGAGCAGCCAGGAGGAAGAGCAAGGTTTTAGTCTCAATGATTCGAGAAAACAGATGCTTATTGCACAGCAGGAGTTAGGGAATTGCACATTTACACAGTTAATGAGACAATCCCTAGTTACAATGCATTAGGCACTATAGGATATGTAAAGGAGTTGTGCTCTTAGGGTTCTGGCGACAAAGAGATTGAGCCTGAGAGGGAACCAGTTGTTCTTTCTCAGCTTGGGTGGGTTATTCCTCTGACACACATGATTAGAGTACAGGGTCAGCAGACTGGGAGCATCACGAATCTGAAACAGGGTTGGCAAACCCTGTTTCTTCATCTGAAATAATGTGATGTGCCCCTTTCAGTGATTGTGATATTATCCTAAATTGTTGCAAGAAACAAGTGGGCTTCTGAACAGGTGAGCAAAGATTTTAGTGTTTAAATCTTCCTTGAAGATTAGAGTAGCAATATGCAAACTAGCTGAGGTCTGGACATGGCTGAGGTGAAGGGAAGAGAGGAAGAAATTCTAAACTTTGCAGTTTTCCATACAGCCTATTATCAAGGGGGAGAGGGGGAGAATTGGTGGAGTTCTGAGAGGTTGTTTGTGTTAAAAGTTTATCAGACTGGAGCAGGGGAGAAAGTGGGAAGACACTTCCCTTTCTGAACTGTAGCAGAAAGGGAAATGTACAGGAGACACGGGAGCATGAATGTAAAATAATTAGGAATGTGGCAAATACTTGACACAAGTTTGTATTCTTACCTAGAGAGTATTCCTATGATCCTCTTCATGGAGAGAGACAAAGGTGAATGCTTAATAGTCCATATCGAAGTCCTCATGGAAAAACCAGTCTGTGTCCAGGACTTGCAGGAGCTGGTGACTGGTAAAATCCAAAACTGGGCTGCCATGCTTCCCCTCAGGTTAACAGGGGAGCAGCCCAGGGACCAGGTCCACTCATTTTACACGAAGTGCTGCCTACTTTGACTTCAGCTGCTCTTTACCACACACCATGGTTTCATAGAGCTCTTTCTGTAATCAAGATTTCTCCCTGCTACATTCATTTCAGCTGATACATCAATTAATGCTAGGATTAATTTTCAGCTGTTAAGTCTGAAAGCAAAGTATTGAGGGTTTATGTTCAGATTTATACTGGCACAGTACAGGTTTCTACTTGCACCCTTCACATTCTGAATAAAATTAGGACATCCCTCCTGGCATGTAGCTGCATCTGCAGGAGTTGCAGGAGCTATGGTCTGATGGTTACATTGGATGTCATCTTCGTAGTTTGAGTGCCTGGGGAGAGGAAGTGAATAAAGATTAAACATTCAGCTCATAAACTTTTGTGGCAGTACTCAGGCTACAATTCTTACTTTGTAACATCTGATTGATTTTATATATCTAGGTCAAACACAGCTGATTTGTAAGGGAGGGTTTGAGTGTTGTTTTTCCTAATATTTTCAATGTCCTTCATCCTTTCATGATTGGAATTTGCCTTCTCCAATTGGTCTGGCACCCCAAGCCGTTTTTTTCCCCTCTAGATGTTTTGAGTCTATATTATTGCACATAGACAGAGTTTGGGGTGATTTTACTAAATGTTGTATGAAATGTATCTGCTAGTAAAGTTTACGAAAACAACTTCCAAATTGTTTTTATGCTGATTCTATGGCAATGAGATCTGTTGATTTCCCCTTCTTGGTCTGTGTGGGCTGTGAAAAGAAATGTAATCATTCCTTTCACTAGTAACTTTCCAAAAGGTTTTTGGTAGGAAAGCTCTTACACACCTACACACTTTCCATGTGAGAAAAATCACAGCTGTCCTGCTCATGGGGCTGCTGCAGCCAGACTGCCAGGGAATGCATGAACCATGAAAATGGCCTTTCAGGATCACATCTCTCTATGTTCTCAGGAACAGCAGGAAAATGTGCACTTTGTCTTTATTTTGTTTGTATAACCCATTACTTGGCAACATGTAAATGTGGCTTTCCTCTTATTTCAAGTTGCATTTGTGTGGTGACATGGGAAGCTTTGCCACAGTCCTTTCCTTCTGTGAGTGGTTTGGGGTGTTTGCACATGTGCAAGCCACTCTTTTGTCTTACATGAATCTTCATTGGTTTTAAGGGGGCATAGGAAAGAGTTGTATGTGCAGACAAGAATAGCTGTGGTGAACAGACCACACATTACGGGTATACACTATAAAAAACATCTGATCAAGATGGTCTCTATCCGTCCAGGGTCAGACCCAGACGGCTTTGAGTCTGCAACCTGTCCACTGTTGAGGAATGCCTTTTGTGCAGGTGGCTCAGTGAGCAACTGCAGGTTGTTCCTGGGTGGGGGGAATGGCTGGAGCCCCAGGCAAGGGGCTGTGACCTGCCACCAACCCTTTGCACAACAAAGGGCATAGGGACCTGTGGAAGGAAGACCCCAGACTATGGCACACTTAGACTGTGAGAGTACAAAAGCCCAGGGATTCCTTTTTTTCTGGGTCCCACCTCAGAGGTACCAGCTGGAGCTCTTTCTGTTCAGCTCTTACTGCAGCACGATTAAATTGGGTGAAGGATGCTGACATCTGGGACTCTGCTATGGGAAACCTGGGCTCCAGCCAGTGAGGGAAACCTGTCTGGCTGTGTGAGTGTGGAAGTGTGGGGACTCGAGTGGGGCACCCATTGGGTCACTGGAACCCCCCACTGCCAAGGGGCTTCGGTCCCAGCAGTGACAGCCTGGGGCAGTGGGAATGTGACCGCCAGAGCAGCTCCTGGCTGGTCAGACAGGAAAGTTTCCTTAACACCATTAACCAGTTTATTGGTCAACATATAAACCCATAGGGAGTGGTAAAAATGGGACATCCTTAGGTGAGACTTGTCCCAACTTTTTTCAGCCCTTTGATTTTCAGTATGCAGCTTTTTCTCACCTAGAGATGGATTTTTCTTCCATGAAATTGGTTGGTTTCCTTTTGAACTTAGGTCAGCTTTTAGTACCTACAGTCATCTTCTGCAGTGAATTCCATGAGTCATGTTCTCCTGTTGATGTTTGACCTGGCTCTTGGTAGTTTGAGTGACAGTTCACTAGTTCTTGTTTGTGAGCTGTCACTCAAACTAGCTGTGATTTTGGAGATCTGCTGTCTCACATTGCAATAATCTTCCAAGTTCCTGCACAGAAAACCTGTATGGGCAGTCTCTTAAAACTGAGGATAAACACAGTGGCTAAGAGGGAACACACAGTGTTGGAAAGGTCCAGTCAGCTGGGTGGATTTGTAGGACCAGCCTTTAAATACACTTCTGGCTCTTGGACTCGTTTCAAACTTGTGGTTTTACTCCATAATCAGCCTTTCTGTTTGTTTGGAGGTTTTTTCCCTAAAAATCTGAATTGAACACATCTCTATTTCCTGGTCTCCAAATGTAATAAGGATGTAAAGTTTCAATGTAAATGTGGCACTCTTGTGAAAATATCTCTATAAATTTGTAGATTTTTACTCCTCTGATAACTTCATTGTATATTCACTTGTAGAGTTCGGTGTTGGCTTGACAGAACTTGGAGAGCATGATCCAGCCTTTCTGCTTTCTGGTGGCTAATAACAAAAAGCCTGATTTAAACTCACTGAAATTAACATGTTGCCTTTTGATCCAATCCATGGTTCCTGACTTCATGCATAACCTCTTTACCAACAGGCAATTCCCAATCCCATGAATCAGAGAGTGACATTATTCACAGAAACCTCCCACTTACCAAAGAGAAGGGAGGAAAGAGCTGGACCAGCACTAAGTTTGTCTGAACTACTTGGAGAATTAACCTCTTGAAAGGTCTCGTAACCTCTCATTACGCCCAACATCATGAAATATGTGATTATTTGGTGAAGGAAGACGTACCTCTGTTGCTCAAACATCAAGTCATCTGCTACAGTACTATGATAATATTGTGTCTCTTATTTTAGACTCAACAGTACCAGAAAAATCAATGTGGGTTTTTCTTTCATGGCCAATAGTCTTGTAATGTGAGGGTTTCTACTAAAAATCCTGATAGCTACTCAGCTGTGGAACTCCCTTTCCAAACTGACAACTTTTAACCAAACAGGCCACTTGAGAAGATCACCAGAGGTCAAAGCATCATAGTGAGTTGTTTTCAGAAGTGCAGTGATCTGACAACTGCCACTGACATCAAAGGAAGCTTCCTGCTGCTCTGATCTCTCTAATAGGTTGTGTAAATATCACCCCTCACAGGAGAGTAATTTCTTAATGCTGTTTCAAATGTCTGATATCTCTCAGTTCCCTGAGATAGCTGCAGCTGTCAGGAGGCTGCACTTGATTTCTTAATTTCTGTGCAATTATTTTGTGCTACTTTTTACCAACTGCATATGCCCTGGCTTTAATTTGAACACCTCTAAAATAAGATATTAATAAAGATGAAGTTAGAACCTTTTTTTTTTTTTCCAACAGACCACAGAGAGGAATTAAGCAGGAAAGTGTGCCTGATGGAAGGTCTGATAATTTTTCATTTTCTCCATTGAGTACCTGCCTTAATTTCCAATTCTAGCCCCATCTTCCTCTGGAGCTGCACATGCTTGTATTTTCTGCCAAGGTTTTGGAACTCTCTATGTATGAGCAATCCTTTTCACATTAGGTTTTATCTTCTGTGCTTCCCAAAACTTTCAGCAATTGGATTCACAAACAGAAGCTTGTAATCTAATTTTAGGTTACTGTCTTCCAAACAGCAACCAAGGTTTTCTTTGGTTTTGTATTTTGAATGGCCGTTCATCCAGTTCATTCAGTTTGATCCGAACAGAGCCTGCAGAACTCTGCGCTTTGAGTACTTCAAACGAAGGTGAGTCTGAAATCTTCCAGGTCAGAGAGCCTTTGACAGAGCTTTGCCTGTCAAACGTATTTCTGAGGCCTAACTCAAGCATTATTTTCAAGCCTGCAGTAGTTCTAGCAAGTGGGAACCTGATGCTGATTTGTGATACTACTTCAGACTGAAAGTTGAAGTGCAAGACTTGGGAAAGACATCTTTTCATGGGGGGATTTTTTCAGGATTGAAGATCCAACCCAGCCCAAGCTCCCTGTGCAACTTTGCCTCTGCCTCCTCTGTCTCTCTCAGCTTTACAGGCTGGACTGCTTCTCAGTGCTTAATAACCTTCTAACCCAGCTGGGCAGTTAATTTATGCTGTAATTGATATGCTGCTGCTTAAATGAGAGTGAGTGGGAGGACTGGCTCATCCTGAAGGAAGCCAGGGTTTCTTCTGTCACAGTTGGCTGCTGCTCCCGGAGGCTTTTTCCTTTTTCCCTGGGGTTCTTAAACAAACAAAATGATGGTTCCCAGATTTCTGGGCTCCATGACACGTCACCGTGAGTTGTAGATTCAAGGCCGAGTAGTGAGGGTTTGTTAAACATTGTTGGTTTGTTAAAATCTCCTTTGTAATAAGATAAAAGGCAAGAGTAGTTGGTCTGTTTTCTCAAGGTGCTGCCTGACCATGTTTTCCTTTCCACAGAAGCCCTCAAGAGAGAGATCATTTCCTTTGTACACCTGCAGTCAAAAACAGGGATGGCTCTGAAGGAGATTTGTGTAAGAACAGGATTGTTAAGGTTGAAAAAGACCTCTAAGCTCTTAGAGTCCAACATCAACCTACCACCACTATGTGGACCTCTAAACAATGTCCTCAAGTGCCAATGTGAGGTTGTAAATGGGATGGAAAGACACCTGCATTTTAGGTGCTGAAAGAGCAAAACGCATAATCTGTCATCAGTAGGCAACATGTGGAATCTTATCCAGAGAGTGAAAAATTAGAGATTTTGTAAGAGGAGAAAAAAATCTGCATTACTTGATTTTAGCTGATCTGCACCATTTTCCAGATTCTCACAGGATCTCTCTCTCTGGTCATTGAAAGCACACTGCATAAAGTGGAAAGCCACCTGGAATAGAGACCAGCAATCTGAAGGTGGACTCTCACCTTGTTAGCTCAGGTCAAAGCTGACACTTGTTTAGTACAGTTTTGCCATGGCTATTGAGCTACAACATTCACAAATGCTCCAAAGGATAGGGACAGGAGCCTGGCTATTGGTGAAAGTTGTTGCATAAAGCTATTTGTGTTATCTTTGCTCTATGGAATTGCTCTCACAGGGCAAAAATACATGGAAAGATGACATAACGTGTTATTTTATATATATATATATATTTATATATACTACTTTTCAACCTATTAAAAACAGCAACTGCATAGAACATATTCTGTCCTGAATCTCATCCTGAAATCAATCCACTGATCAGTACAGTCAATCTATCCTACTGTAGTCTGCAGTGATTGTCCCTAGCCGTTCAGCTGAGGGACACTGGTGTTACAGACATGGCACACAGGAAACAGGCCCTGCGAGAGATGGCATGAGCTTAGCAGGGGCAAAACTGCAGGGGTTGACTCTGGTGCGGAGACCAAGGCTGATCTTTGCCAGCTGAAAAACTTGTTGGATTTTCCAGATGACGAAATCCACTTGAATAGATCATTCTGGTTTTTAACAGGAGGAATGTTTTGATAGAAATTACGAGAAAGAAAAAACAACCTTTCTTCCTAAATCAGCAGGCATTAGTGTCTCTGGGCTTATCTTTACGAAGAGCATTGCTGGCATGAAAGATAGAAAGTTCCTGTGCTAACGAGGATACAAAAATAGAGTTTAGCTCGGGGCTAAATCCTGAAAGCTGGCAAGCATTCGAGTCTTGCGCTAAATTGAACAGAAGGTGCTCAGCAGGTCTTAGTATCTGGCCTTTACTGAACAGCAGGAGCCTGGCCTGGCTGACATAAGGTGGGCTTAGTGTGCTCTAAAGGGCTTTGTTCTCCACTTGATGGGTTTGTAAATCTTTGGCATTGGTTACTCACAGCAGAGTTCAGAGATCACTCCTGTAAACAGTGCAGGGAAGCTTGGTAGGTGTTGAAAGATAATGATGTGGCAGTAGAGAAAAGAAACTTGTCTGCAGCCACTGCCCCAGAAAAGTATTGATTGATGCTTTCTTCATAATTAAAGAGTGAGCTACCTTGGGTGGTACACATTCAGTCACTGCTTTTACCCAGCCCTCATCTACGTGTCAGCTGTGATTCCATACTGCGACTACACAGCAGTGTGCTCCTGAATCCATGTATGCTCCCTTGCTCCAAAACAGTAAAACACATCCTATTGGGACAGGTGATGACAGACGATGAGAACTTGTCAGCTTCCTTTGAAGTCAATGTGGTGGCTGTGTGTTGCCCTGTCTGAGAATTTGGCCTAACGAAACTGAATTTATAGTGGAATCTAACACCTCCTTGTACTGAGACCCTTAAAGACTTTGCAGGCTGACCTGGCCAACAGCCTCAAGAGCTTTCCTTTTTCTTGTTAAGATCTTCTTCATATACACTGCTCTGACATTATGCCCAGCTCCTGGGACAACGGCCACAGACCATGAATGTTAGTTACAACACTGAAGACATGATTTTGTATCAGAAAAATCTATACTGAGAGATAGGTTTTCTCTATTTACACATCTGCTTTTCAGTTTTCTTGTTGTATGCCCTATATTAGTTAAAATTAGTGTCAAGTTATCTGTAGGGCTAGTTGTAGTTCACTTTGGGGGAAAGAATATTGATTAGATGCAGATGAAGTTAGATTTTTCTGTTAGGTCTTATCTCTAGGCATAAAAATGAAGGAAAATATATGCAATATTATTACTTCCTCTGCCAGTTCTTCAATATTTCTGAAAGACTTTGCCCCGATCACTCAATTAAATAAGTTTCCCTGATATTTTCTGAGTGGTCCAATTGTATAGGTTGATTGCTTTCAGGATTTCAGGCTGATTTCTATAATACCAGAGAAGTTTTCAAAAACTTGCTGCTCTTGGGCTGGAACTATCATGGGACCTTGAACATGTATTATGTATCAGCAGTATAGGTGATTTCTTTTCACTCTGTTTTTCTAGGGAAATGAGACTTTTTTTTCTTTTTTTTTACATGCTTATTATATGTTTGTGATCCTTCTCCCCACCCTGTTGTCACTGTTGACTTACAAATTTGTACAACAGAGGGCTGAAGGAAATTCAGCCTCTGCATGACTAAGGCAGTTGAAGAGGTAAGAATCAATCCACAAGGAGAGATTGTAGTATGAGATCTCCTCTTATTAGACATCAAAGGTTCCCCATGGGAACACAGCCTTTCAGAATGAATTCACAGAAGATTAGTTGTTCTTTGCTTAGGGAGTTATTTAACACTCTTACATGTGTGGCAAATTCTCTCAAGGGACAGTTTGTTTCTGCAAAGCCGTAGCTGAGAAGATCATTCAGTTCCGAGTTTCTAATTCAGTTTTGTGTTTTCTACACCAGTAAAATGACACGTGAGACATATGGGTTTAGCTTCTGATTATGACACGAGCTCATTCTGGACCTCGAGCCAGTCACAATGCCTCTGGGACTTGAGACACCATCTCATCAAAGCTAGGGATAAAGTTGTGCTCCTGAATCTTTTCCTTCCTTAGAACTTAGTTTTCTCTTAAATCTTGCAGCATGCCTTGCCCTGCAGCAGTAAATTGTCTGTGTTTTAACACAGCAGTTCAAAAATTAGCATGTCCTAACTACAGGAGTGTCAGATAAATTGAAATGCTTGTTTTTCAGCACATGCAGCCCATTAGCCAGTTCTGGGATTCAAGGTGGCTTTCAAGTTACTCTGGGCTGCCATTTGCATGTTGGGATAATTTGTTCCATGGTGTGACACAGACTTGAGTACACAGTGAGACACGGTGAAGATTCCTGGGTGGTGAAGGGCAGTGCAGGAAAAACATGAGAGTGCAGAGCCAGTGTGTTGTGAGGTTGGAGAGAGGATCCACAGAAAGCTCCCATGACCATGTTATGGCCATTTACCACAGCCAGTTTTCTGATAGGAGTTATGCTAATAATGGCACATGACTGGCAGAGCCCTGTTTACACAGAATAGAGAGACACAACAATAGGGGAGTGTCAGGAGGGGATTACTTTTGAAGATCAGCTTAATTGTGTTCGGTCTTCCCTTATAAACAGAAGTACTGTTTTCTTAGGAAAACCGGGGGGAAATACAGGTTGGCTGGAAGATGCAGTTCTACAGTTTCTGCACAGCTGCAGTTGCTTGCCATGCTGGGCAGAGTTATTAAAGTGATTGAGGCTCCTCAGCCCTCCTCTTATAATATAATGAGTTCATAAGTGATAGTACAATAGAAACTTTGGGTAGACACTGTTGCCTTGTCCTGTTTCAAGAGATACATCGAGGGATCCAAAATGGTGACAGTGTAAATCAAGACCTTTTCTTTGCTCTTTTGGCTTTAAATTGGAAGAATTAGCTAAATTTAGCTCATTCTTTTGAATTACATGTAGTATTTAGAAGGACAGGCTCAAGAATGAAGTCAAGTGACAGTTCTGCCCCGGAGACAGGAAAGAAGAGCCCCAGCTGCAATGCAACATCAGCTCACTGCCTGCCCAAACAGAATAACACCTGCACCACAAAACAAGCTGAAAATAAACTCAGTCCTTTATAGTGAGTGATTAAAAAGCTCAGTCTTGTTGAAAGGGATCAGGAAAAAAAAATGGAAAGAGGAAGTTGAAGCAATGACAGCAAGAGAAGGAAGTGAAGAGACCAAAGGGGGGGTTTTTGTGTTAAATATGTATTTAACAGCTGTGGACCTCAGTAGGTTTCCATAAGAAACTGTGGGGGTGGACTGAATGGAATTTACTCCTAACAGTCCCAGACACCACTGTGATCACAGAGATATTATTGATTTCTTTTGAACTCTGTTGTTGTAAGGGAGTAGAGTTGTCAGGGTTTTTCTCTGCAAGGGCTATGAAGAACCAGAGGAATTGCTAAATACAGCACAAGAAACATTCAAGCATCTATAAAACAACGGAAAAATCTCTACAGGAAGTTTGAGCAGTGTATTTATAGGGGACTACTGAGCTAGTTTAAAGGTTTTAACAGACCCCCAGGGTGAAAAGAGAATTTTGCTAAAGATGATGGTTTTAAGCAAGGAGGTAGCACATCCTGCAGAGAAATAGTTAGCCTGGGATCATCCCATGAACTAGCTCTTAGAGTGTGCACAGGTGGGAGAGGTCATATGAACAGCCATGTGCTGCAAGTGTACCTGTCCAAAAATCCTGATTGCTCCATGCGACAGTGGAAAGAATAGCCTGTCTGCTGATAGCTGAGTCAGTGCTGTGCTACCCTCTGTCTGACTTCCCCTGCCTATGGATTCCCTCTTTTCCTCTCCCTTCCCTCTGCCTGCCTTGTAGAGTTGCTGGCTGTATCAGAGGGAAAGGTGGGGGCATTTTTTCATGGCCCATCAGCCTGAACACTGGCACACAGAGGCAATCAGTGTTGTCTCCTCTGCCCCTTTTGCCTTTCTTTTAATCATTTCTTGTCCTGAGAGGCATAAGGAGTTCTCAGCATGCTGGGCCCATTTCTTTGTGAATAAATTCCCTCACAGAAGATTTTATAGCAGCTTGCCAGCCACCTTGCCAACCTTACCTTTCTGTTCCAGCCCTGTGGCAAGGTTGCTTTGTGGCAACAAGGATAACCTGCCTGGATTCCCTACCCTCTGTGACTGACTCGGTGTGTTTTCTCAGCAACTCTCTGACACAGAAAAAACATCTGTTTGTCTATCTTAGATGGCTTCTCCCTGTGAAGCACAGCAGAAGATGGTGCTAAGAAAAGAACTAAGCTATCAACTTGAGACACATCAGATTCACACAAAACTGTTTTTTACCAAGTATTTCAGGCCACGTGGCTACTAAAAAAAATCCAAGTAAAGTCATAGATTTAGACCCAGACTCAAGCTAGTGCTGGTAGTTTGCACTTGATCTTCTGGTTTTTGAAATATGTAAACAGCCCGGGATTTGAGTGAGTGCCTCAGTCTTTGCAAATATTACAGTAATTCAGAGAAGTTGTGTGTGGGTTCCCTCAAGAGGCTTTTGAAATGAGTATAAGACCCAAACCTCCAGAATAATCAGTTAAAGCTTTGAGACCCTGCTTGGCTGGAGAGTTGTTTTATGCTTGATTCTGGTACAAGTTATTATTTATGAGGCAGAAGAATCATTCTAAGGGAAGGCAGCATCCCTGGCACTGGACCTTGCTGTTTCTGTGTCTAAGTAGAAAGTTTAAGGAAATCTTATGGTCTTGACTGTGGTTCAGGGTTAGGAGTTTAAACCCAGCTGAGTTTTGTTTAGTCATTGATTTTTTGTTGTACTTACTTTGCTCAGCTTGGATGTCAGCAAAAAAGCTTCGCTCTGAAGTAAAGAGCCCTTTTGACTCATGAATATTTTACCTGCTACCGACTTCAAAGCCTGACACGAATTTCCACTCAGTCTTGCCGAGTTAAAATCTTAACCATATAAAAGTGTATTTTGCTTGGTGACCAACTTCTGGCAAGTCTCTTCCCTTAGGAGAACTTGTCACATTCCTTAAAACATCCGGCACATGTCTTTTCATTAGCCACCATGGCCTATAGACTTTACTTCGTTCCTTCACAAACATAATTATTGCAAAATAACAAGTGCATGAGGGCGTCCCAGCAGTGTGAGTGCAAGAGCAGCCCTTCTGTGCTTCCTGGCAGTGACTGTGGTGATGCTTACGGGAGGCCGGAAGAAGCAGGGCAATAACACTGTGATGCATCTGGCCCAATGCAGCCTCTTGGCGCTCTGAGGCTGCATGGAACAGTCTGTGGGTTGAAGGCAGTGATGGACTGGTGTTTTTTCAAGGAATGTCTGCTGTGAGATAAGGAGGTTGAGGCTTGAGATGAGGGTAATCAGCCTGAGCAAATCGCCCTCACTTAGAAAGTCTGGAATTCTTTTATCTCCAAACGGGTCGTACTTTGCACTGAGGCTTAAGAGTGTTAAGTCTGGGGCTTCTGTTTCACCTGCCTTCAGATGCCCTTTGTTTTAGGTGTTATGTTGATTCTGTAAGATAATCACCCCATTTTTACCTGTACCTTCAGCATGGTGCTTTTAGCTTCTGCAGGGAATGCTCTCTCTAGGAGTCATCTCCTACCCTCCAAATTGAAGGGACAGTTACTTCATTCAGAGGGAGCCTTGCTATGGATTTTAAATTATATCCCTCCCCTCCAAAATGCAGTTGGAAATGTAGTCTGGTCTCAAGCAGTCATGTGGGTCCAGAGTTGTCATCTACTTCATCTTTCACTTCACAGAGAGTATTTCAGAGCATATGTCAAGCATCACGACGTTTCTAGAATGGAAATATTACAATCCTCAGCAGATAAAAGTATGAATTCCAACTAAACATGTGGCTACAATAGTTACACCTAGATGATAAAAGCTGAAGTAAAGCGACACAAATACAAAAAGACTGATTTCACAGTGGTCCTAAGTTTTTATGGTTTTACAGATTGTCTTCTGAGAGCTAGCTGTGCTCAACATATTGAGGGGAAATAAAGCAGAACACTTTAAATTACATTCCTACTTAACTTATTCATATCAGAAACAATTAGTTTCATGAGAATGCTTCATGATTTTTAATCCCGACCACAGTGGTTTTGTGGCATCTTTCCAGAAACAGCTCAAGACGTGAATTTTCTTTAGATTTCTGATGAGATGGTATGATTGCTCCTGTCGTGTTATTTCCTCACATGAATACCTTTGGTCTCTTGTCTTTCAAGACTTTTTGCAGGTTTATATCTATTAGTTATAGTAATTTCTTGTTGCTTTTTGCTAAAATGCCCAGAAAGCCTTGGGCAAGGCTGAGGCTTTCCTATTTTAAGGAGTAGCTTTGAATTTTTGTTTGTGTGCTGTTGCACCCTCTCAGAACCTGTTTAATCAACAGATAGAGGAATTTTTTTTTTCCTGAATGTAAACAGTTTGGACCAAATAAATAAACATTCCTAAATGGGTACTTTATTTGGTTTTAATATACCCAAGAACTTCAAGTATGTTTAGTTAAAAACAAACATGCTGCAATGCCTCATCCTATAAAAAGATGTTGTTCAATGAACATCACAGGAGGAGTTTGTTTATCCTTCTCCTCCCAAAGCCATCCCCAAGGTTCTGCTTTTCCAGCATTCACCCTAGTTGCAAGAAACAGGGCTCAGGAGAATTCAAAAAAGTTCCCAAGGAACACAGTTCTGAGTACACCTTCCTTTCTGCTTCTTCTGTGATCAGATGGACACAGCAAGAGATACCTTTTCTCTTTCAAAGGTGAATTAAACACTTTCTTCATGTTTGTTTTAGGTGCTCATTCAAGAAAAGTTTAGCTGCTTTGGGGAAACAAATAAGAAAGAAATAAGCTAGCACAAACCAAAGTGTGGTCTTTCAGGGTGTCACTGTCATTTAGGGATGGACTTAGGCAGTTTGGGAAAGATGGAGCTTTTCAGCATTAGGTCAGTACTGTGGGGTCCCAAGGTCCTAGAGGGTCTGAAGCTGTAAGCCCATTTTAATCTTACTGATAACTGTCTAACTAGGTTTATATCACCTATTTAGATTCAAAGAAGAAAGCTTTGCTGGGGCTATTTGTAAATTAATTGATTAACTGTTGATTGATTTGTTTTATTTTAAGCTGTCATAGTTGCTGTCTTTGAGTATGTGTCTGACCAAGGATTTAAATATTAATTCTGAGAATCCTGAAATCCCAGGAAAGGCTCAAACCAGAAGAGCTTCCACTTTTTCTGCAACCCTGTCAAGATTTTTGTGTTTTCCTCCAGACCTGTTGACCTGTATGATTAATGCTTGAAGAGCTATTTGTTAATGTGTAATGGCAAAGCTGCCTCTGCATTGTTTTTTGCTCTCTCTGCAGTGAACTCTTGCACTTTGCAGTATTTACTTAGAGCGGTGGTGAAAAGCAGATCATCTGGAGTTAACACAAACTGAACCATTCCGAGGGCACAAAATGTGTAGGCAGCCTCTTCTGCAAGGAAATAATTCTCCCCATCTGTGGTTTTGTTTACAAGAGGATTCTAAATATACTCTCATCTCCTGTTGATGATTAGGAATAAGCCTTTTCCTGTATTATAAAGTTAGAAATCTGTTTTTCACAGAGTACACTGGGAGCAGTGTCACTGTCAGACTTAGGTTACCCATTTAATAATGATCTGATGCTATCACTGAAATCCTAAGAAGAGTTGTTGTATATGAAGTTGCCCCCTTCTGTGGTAGGATATCCATGTGGCTGCCATGAGAGAACAGGAGACACAATAGCTATGATTAAGAGTTATCCCAAAACCTCTGTGTTTACTCTGCCACGGGTTCAGCCACATTACCCTGAGAGGAATTATTTAATCTTTCTCCATGTCCTTCTGTTAAATTTTATTCAAAATGATTTCTGGAAATTTGGAGGAAGGGTCAACAAACCCCATATTTCGCCAGTGCCAGGATCTCTCTCAGCATATAAAATATGCAGATCTTATCCCATTGCTTACTGAAATCTCTTTTAGGATGCAAGGATCAGAGGGTTCTGTGTCAGCTCAATGCATTTGAAATGCATATTCTGCATTTCTTTAGTGGGTTATGTCCAACAGTGGGAAATCCACAGAAGATGAGATTTAGGTCACAGAATCACAGATGGGTAAAGTTGCGAAGGACCACTGAAGGACCTCTAGTCCAATGTCCCTGCTCAACCAGGGTCCCCTAGAGTATGTGACTTGGGATTGTGTCCAGAAGCGTTTTGAGTATTTTCAGGGAAGGAGACTCCACAACCTCTCTGGGCAGCCTGTTCCAGAGCTTAGTCACCCTCACAGTAACGAAGTTCTTCCTCATAGTCAGGTCTGTTTTCTGAAGTACAAGATGGAGAAAAGGAATGTGATAAAGACTATGAACAGGTTTTTAGAAACTCCTATTCCAGTGCTGCAGCTCAGGCAGGGGAAGGCACAAGTATTTGAGGAGAAACTGCCAAACAAGCAGGGAGGAAGGAGGAGGGTTTCCTCTATGCAAAATGTGTCAAAGTACATTTCACGCTCTCCTTGCCCAGGTATCAAAACAGCTATACCAGAAGATTCCGAGTAGAAAAGAGGATGGGAGGAATATTGCATGTGATAGTAGAATTTGAGAAGTTATTTTGTATCACGTTTTATCGTTTACTACTGTTCTGTTCTACCATTTGGAGTGGAAGAACAGAGATTTATGTTATCTTAGTACAGGACGACTCATTGCTAAACCCTATTAAAAATAGCATGTTGGGTTAGAGTACTGAAAGAGGAAGGACTTTCCAAAGATCAGATGAAAAGGACTAAGATGGATCTGGAGATTCTTTAGTGAGGGAAAGAAACAAACCAATGGCATCAAAACAGAACATTTTGGCTCACGTAAGTTTATTTTGGTGTGATGGACCAAATAAAAAGAGACCCAGATGAAAAAGAAGCAGCAGATAGAATGATATTGAATAAAATTCAGTGGAGAAGTTTTCAAATTGCAGAACAAATATTTCAGGCATGGAATAAAGAGAAATTACTTTGGCCAAACAGAAGTGTGTTCAGTTTTTAAATGCCATGATTTGACTTTGTTTCTTATATAACATTTCTTCACATATTTTTCTTCAAAAGATTTTATTGAAGTAATAGGTGTTGTATAGATGGTTTTCCCCTGTGTTCACAAAGGGACAGACGTGTTCATCTGCTATTATTTATTTATTTTTACTGAGTTATACTGAAGGTTTTGAACCAAAATGCAATTAAAGCTGCAGAAGATGCTGAGGTGGCTGTTTGTGCAGTAGCCAGAGGACATTTATGTCCTGATTGATTTTTTTTTCTTTAGTTTTGAATTGTAGCAAGTTTTCTCTTTTTATGGTGTTGTGTAAGCTGAATGTGTCACTTTGTCTGTTTTTCAGTCTGCATACAGTGCAACTCATTTTTAGGACTGTTCTCAGACATAAACATCCAAGTGCTGGTTAATCCTTGCAGTAGATTTGTAGGGTGGGAAGGATGTCACTTATCCAAATCACAGTGTCTTCAATAAGGTGAATATTCTTCCTTTGCCTGTTTTGGTTCTGGATTTTAAATTACATGTCTGTCTCCAGGATGCTTTCCCAGATGTTGCAAAAGTAAGCAGAGTTTCTCCATCATGTGTCTGTAGTGCTGTGGAAGTGCACAGGTGCCTCACAGAAACCCCTGTCTGCCACTGCCCACTTAAGAATCTGCCTGGTTGTAAAGATGGTCTGTTTCTTATTATCGAGCAATTAAAACTCAGCTTTTATGTGAGAGGGTTAACGCTTTTGATTTTTCTGAACTGATGTGGGACACAGATTGATCAGGTGAAGGAATGAAGTGAATGTAACTCGCTAGTTTGCATGTGACCATCAGAGAAAATAACACAGCTTTGGATTCCAAGGGCATGAGGGAACTCTGTCCTGAGAATTTAACAGCATATATCCTAAAAGGAGGTAGTAATCTGTAATACAGGAGGGTACTAGCATAGCCTAATGATGAACTGGACAGACTGGTGGGCATTCAGTTCTTCTACCTTAGCAAGAAAGGTGTGATTCTTTTGTTATGCTACTACAGCAATAGCAGCGCAAAACGGAACTTGAGTCTCAGCCAGCATTTCTCTTCTGCCTACCATTTATCCTCCTGTAGAAGCAACTGCTCCATCATTTCACAGCCCAAGCAGAGGGAGGCAAGCAGGCTCCTCTGTCTGTGCTGCTCAGCCAAGAACAGCCTGACCTTGAGAGGCTGATGAAGTCAAATATCACTGCAGTGTCAAAGCTAACATGTCATTTGACCTTGAGTGTCAACTTGATGCAAAAGAAATGTGACTGGAGTGACCCTGGAGCAGTAGTTGGCTGTCACTGATGCAAATGTGCTGGTCCCCTTGAGAACTGCAGCCCGAAAGAATTGCTAATTTAGAGAGTATTGTGGGAAGTTCTCATAGGCTAGAACTGAAGCCTTGCCCAACTGTGGTTAAAAAAAAAGGAAGTGATCAGAAAAACTCCCGTGTTCCTCATATGATTGCTGAGATGAACTGGTGAATAGAAAGGCCATTCAGCAGGAAAAAAAAGCACATGGAGAGCTATCTGTCCTTTGTTTTTCCATAAAAAGGCCATCTGCATGCAGCAGAAAGTCACTTACACAACTAAACAGAGTGAGAATAAATTTTCTCCATCCACCGGAAAATGGAGAAATAATGGGAGAAAATTGTGGAGCAGAATTATGTCATACTAGGGACTGAAAAATGCTGCCTGCCCATTTACAAAAACCGGGTGGCTTTCTTCTTGCTGGGGGATTGTCCAGCCCCATCGTCCTCTAAGATCCATTGCTTCCCAAGGCTTACTAATCTCAAAAGGAAGCTGTTAGTTATTAGCAATTTTCAGAGATTCCATTTCCTTTTCTCAGTTTTGTGTGGCTCCTGTCTGTCATTATCCTCAATGGTATCTGCCTTAGGCTTTTCTAGAGAAGCTTTTTCTCTCTCTTCGCTTCAGTGTCCTTCAGGCTTGGCGGGGGAGGTGGCATTGTTCAGAACTTCTGTTGGGAACATCTGGTACCAGGCACCCACACCATGCTCTTTAAAGACTGAGAAGATGGTGTGCTTAAACAAAATTGTATTTTTGGTACGTGAGGCAAAGGATGACAAATCTGTGTATTATTCTTCGTGTTTTGTTGGTCAGGAGTTATGTCAGTGGGGTTAAATTTGCTGAGAGTTCACAGCAGGTGCTTTCATTTCACAAGCAGATTGGTGACTGCAGGGTCATCCTTCCTAACATCCCCTCAGATTCACCTTAGGGGAAAAAAAACCAAAAGCCTGCAAAACTATCCCGAAACTATTAGACCTTTTCAAGAAGTCTCTTCATTTCAACTCACAGGCAGGAAGCTCTGTCACTGTAGGAGGGGGGACTAACATGACAGAATACCACAAGATTAGCTGCCTCAGAAAAAAATTAACCTGAAAAACAAAATGTGAAAAATACCATGCAAAGCTCTCAGGATGCAGCCCAAACACGACTGTTAGCACTAATTTCACTTTGACCTCCAATTACTTTATTTTGAACTTGCTCCAAGCAAGCAGTTTCAGTGCAGTTACTGCACCCATTTGGCTCCAATTAGATGAACTTTTTTTTTAATTCTCAGTAGAAAAACTTCCAGTTTCCAGAGAGCAAATGTATCTGCTGGTCGTGCTGCCTTTCAGTATTAATCTCTCCATCTTCCTTATCATCTTGTTGTTGTATGCTGAGAAGTATTAAGTCTCAAATCAAAGCATCTCCCCCATGCCTTGATGGTATTACATATTTCATGAAGCAGGTGGTACCCAGCAGAAACAGAGATGCTTCTGAAATAGACACGAGAGCTCTTGAGCAGCCACCTGGAAAAAGCCACATCAGCCTCAGTGGCCTAAAGGGCTGGTCTTTCTTGCAGCAGGATTGTCCAAAGACTGGATTTGGCCATTGGACGAGGAACTGGCACAGCTGGCAAATCTTGCACTTTGACAATGCTACTGAGAAAAATGTCTTTAGCATTATTGGTTATTGACAATTGGCAAACCTTGTCCTTTTGAGCACTGGAAAAATATCAAAACGAGCCATAATGTAGGAATAAAATAAGAAAAAAAAGAATTGTCAGCTGGTTAGGCAAGCTTTGCTTGCACAGGTTTTTGGTGTCTCTGTGTATGCCTTTAGCTAAAGATAGGATCATGTCAAAATACCTCTGCCACCAGAAATGTGAATTCCCCTGGCCCAGAAGGGTTAGTTTTGGTTGGGTGGTTTTGTTTTTTGGGTTAAGGGTGGCACAGCTACTCAGCTGACTGAGCTGGTGGGGTACACTGTATTTACAGCATGTCTATCGGAGAAGAACGAAATTTCTGGATTTTCTTCTTCTTTCTTTTTTTTTTTCCTTCTCTATTTGTAAGTCTTTCTGCATACAGGATAATACTCTCATTTCTTCTGAGAAAAATCACCCTCCTATAATTTTCAAAAGCTTATTAAGCTTATCTGGTTTTCAGGGAATTTCCAAACAACCTGGTTTGGCTTATTGAAGTCAGCAGCAAAGATCCAGCCTGCTCTATACTGGAGAAAATATCCCCTTCTGAGCACCCCTGGGATGTGCCTGTGTGGCCTGGCAGGGTCCTTCCAGCCCTGGAAGCATCCTAGGCAACCCAGCTTGTGTTCAACCTTCCCATGGCACGGTGCAGTTATTTATCACACTAATTTGGGGCTAGATCCTCCAGGGGGGTGATTTAGCCCTTTATAACCTTGCAATTGTTACTATGAGTTTATTGACCTGGCATGGAACATCCTCATAAGAAGAGTTGGCTTACAGTAAATAAACAGTGAATTGACCAAGACTGTGAAGGAGTTTCCTGAATCCTTTGCTTGTTCAGAAATGATGGTATTTAATGACACAGTCAGAAGAAGCTGCAAAGTCTCCTGAGTGCTTAAAAAAATCATTCAGTGTCAGGATGCGCTTTTAACTCCTCAGATTTTGGTAATACCATTTAAATTGACTTCCAGCATAGGTCATTCTCTCTGAAAGGTCTCTGAAAATTTTTGACTCGAAGATCTGAAGCATAATATGTCTCTAAATAATTCCTTCAGGGATAAAAGGAGCATGGGGTCTTCCCGATAATTTTTTTTTGTAATAGTTCCTGGTGCTTGCTAAGTGAAAGATACTGTGTGCCAGCAAGCAGCTCTGAATACTGGCATAGCTGGTGCCTCGTTTCTGGTTTTCCACAGCATCAGACTGCTCCAGCCTCTTGTCAGTAAACTTAAGTGTACTGACTGTATTATTAGCCAAGGGTTACTCTTTGCCCTGGATATTTACAGAGCCAAGTAAATGTATTGCAAAAGGAGGCATTGCTCATAGCTCCTAATGGAAGTGTATTTGCCATGTGCTGTTTCACTGAACCCTGTTGTAACAGGATTTTAGAGCACCTTCACTCAGCACACCGAAATGACATGAGAAGGTGCACAGAGTGGAGTGGTGGTGCTTGAGAAGGAGGAGATGAGCATTTGAGAGCCAGTTTGTTGTGCTACAGAAGCGGGTCCCAGGGGACCTGTGGGTCTCAACCTGGATCTCTGTATGAACTTGTAAGTGCCCCAACAAGTGCATGGCATCTAAATTTTAGGATGATCCCTGCTATGGACAGGGACATCACATGATGTTGAGGAAATATGTGAAATGCTGCAAACAGGCAGGGGCAGCTCAGCTTGTGCTGGAATAGCAACCAAGGGGATGCTTAGCTCCTGAGGCAAACTCCATAAAGCAGATTGTATATTGTCAAAAACTCCTTTGGGCCTCAGGATTGCAGAATACCTCTGAAGGCTTGGTTGCACAGCCTCTATGGAAATATTTTTCTCAGTGTGTCTCCAGCAGTACTAGCTACCCACCAGGGCTGTGCTGTTGCCATGATGCCATGTCCAGTTACTCCTTCGCTGTTCTGAAATGTAGCATTTCAGGAGCATTCAGACAGCCTAACACAGAGATTTAATTCAGAGCCTTACTCTCAAGTGCTGTGTTGATGTTAGCAGTAACCTTGCAATGATCTTAATTCAAACTGGAACAAATACAACTCAAAAGTGTTTTCTGCCTTTACTTATGATCAAGAACATTGATTATGGTAAGACTGGTTTGTTGAGTCCCTGTTTTCAATTTTAAACTTATATTTGCCAAAAACAAACACTCAGCTGCAAAACAGACATTTGTGGGGTTTTCTTTTTCACATTAAAATACCCAAACAAGTACACAAGCAAAAATATGCAAACCCAAAGCTGTGCTCCTTCAACATAATCCCTCAGCAGAAGGGTAGATGTTTGAGGTAGATCTGAGTTTTTATGTACGAACTTGGAAAAAGAAGCATTGAAAACAGAGTATCAATAATTGCCACTAAGGAACACTTAAAGGGAAGTAGGAGCACAGTGTCAAATACTCCTGCTTCATTTCTCAGGGACTTTGTGGAGGTTTTATTTCTGGGTTTGCATCATGTGAATTCCCAGTAAGTGGGCTTCATTTTGCAAAACCTTTCAAAACAAAGCGCAGCTTAAACTGCTTATTTTCATCCTTTTTGTGGTTTGATCATATGAAGTTAACATATTTCCCACGGTTTCCCACGGCCAAAAACATTAATCTAAAGTTCAACTGAAACTCAGTAAAAGTGGGCTTGGATTTTGAGGTGATTTCATTGAATCTGTAATGAATTTCGAGGTTACAACAGAACTACAGTGCGTAGTGGAAAACACCTGGTTTTTTGTTAAGTTCCCCGTCTACTTCCGGGACATTTAACTTGACAATTATACCGTAATTTTCTGCGTGGAAATAATAGTGAAATATCATTGTGGTACCATCTCCTATCACCCCTTGAGTAAAAAGAAGCAAAGGGGAAACCAAAATCTTGTTCCACAAGTATGGAACAAGTATTCCTTCTCTCTGAGTAGTGACAAAGGCCATCTCAGTTTAACCACTCAACTCCCTCTGTGCTACTTCTCTGCCTGACTCCATGGCTTTGGCTCTGGTGCTCATCTAATCCTTTAGGGAGCTGATTCACCCTGATTGGGCTCTCTGCTTTTCCATTAAAAAAAAAAAAAAAAGAAGAAAAAAAAAAAGGAGTTCCAGACAGAGAGTGAAAAAGAGATAGAAATTTCTGGATAAGTAAATATTGTCAGCCTGCACTTTAACAGACTCAGTGTACATGTCTTAATTGAATAAATGCTTTTAGCTGAAGGCTGTCTTTTGACTGAAAGCAAATGAAATTGGAACTGATTGCTTTAATATGACAAAGGGTTTAAGAAGTCCAACCCGCCTCTAGTGATCTTCTCAGGATCTTGATTACCTCTAGTTCAGAAATGCTTGCAGCGGTCATTTTACTTTTCACTTCTCATCAGACCCCTAAGACCAAAATGTGCCTTTATTTCATGGTCAGTTGCATGCTTCTGGTAAGGAAATACTTCTGGGAAAAAAAAAAAGGGAAAAAGAAAAAGTTTCTGGGATGATACATAGTGCTGAAATTTTCCTCTGTGTGCAAATAAATAGAATATGTCTGTGATCTACCTCTTCATAACAGCTTTGCATCCTCCAAAATTACAGCTCTTCAATCTTGGGCCAGTATGTGAAGTGGAGTTGCCTGTAGAGACTTTTCGTGTGTCTTACATCCTCAAAATAAATTGATGATATGAAAGGTTTCTCAAATCACAGTTATTTCCCAGTGGGAATGAATTTAGCAGTTCCTCATGACACAGCTTATGGTTTTGAGAGGAAAATCCTGGTCCTGCTGGAATTGTGTGCCATGCATGCAGTGGGAATTTAACAAAAGTGCTTTGATAAGCCTGGTACGTTCAAGGAAAGCAAATCTGTGCTTTGAACAAATTCTGTTCACTTCATCCTGTGCCAGTGCAGTCTGTGCTGCCAAAACTCATCTTCTGCCAGTGTAACTGTGCCTAAATAAAGGTTTCTCCCCGGCTGAGCGGGGATGTCAGCACCACAAAACCTTGGCAATTTGGCTGTCCTGGCAGAGACATGTACAACAGCCATCTGGACCAGGACACGGGACAGACACTAGGGAGATGGAAGCAGCAGTTTGCAGCTTATGGGGTATCAAAGAGAACACACTCAGAACAGTTTGTCCCCACATCCATGATATTATTTGAAGTAGAACCCGATGCTTTTATTATAAACTCACACTTTGGTGGCTACCTTAAATTAGTGTGGCTGTACACACTGCTACTGAAAGGAATGTAGTTCTGGATCTGCCGGGGGCTCTGCCAGCTGAACTGGCTACAGGGCTGAGGAATACACGTAGTGCCAGTGGCTCAGGGAGCAGCTGCACTGGGAGCTGCAGGTTGTTCCTGGTTGGGGGAATGGCTGGAGCCCGAGGAGAAGGGCCATGAGGGGACACCAGCCCTTTCCACCACAAAGGGCACAGGGACCTGCAGCTCCAGCCAGGTGACCGGACACTCAGGCCCGACAGGAGCCAATGGTTCAGCAGGCAGATCCCAGACTATGGCACACTTAGACTGTGAGAGTACAAAAGCCCAGGGATTCCTTTTTTCTGGGTCCCACCTCAGAGGTACCAGCTGGAGCTCTTTCTGTTCAGCTCTTACTGCAGCACGATTAAATTGAGTGAAGGATGCTGACATCTGGGACTCTGCTATGGGAAACCTGGGCTCCAGCCAGTGAGGGAAACCTGTCTGGCTGTGTGAGTGTGGAAGTGTGGGGACTCGAGTGGGGCACCCATTGGGTCACTGGAACCCCCCGCTGCCAAGGGGCTTCGGTCCCAGCAGCGACAGCCTGGGGCGGTGGAATGTGACTGCCAGAGCAGCTCCTGGCTGGTCAGACAGGAAAGTTTCCTTAACATCAGGCTAGTTTTTCTTCTTGTGGCAGTAGTTAGTGAGATAAAAGGGTGAAATGGATTGGGAGACTGACACAGAAGTTTTTCTGTCAGTTCTTTTCCATGTCCACGCTCCACTGTTACAACTGCAGGCCAAGGATGAGTTGTTAGGGGCAAAATCTCTTTAAGCTAGTGCTTGTACTGAGAAAATTGACCACAGCAGCAAGGCTCTTGGATATTTCATGAATTTCAAGACAAGTTCTTTCTTTCTGTTCCACGTGGACAAATGCAAGGCTGCTTGTTATACTGTTTACAGCATTTCTGTGCTGACCTTGTCTGAATGAGTGTGGATTTGCTGTCATGTGTGCGAGTGCATGATCAAACAGCCATCGCAAATATAATACCAAATGTCAAGAAGATTTAATCATATGAGCTGAAACATCTCCCACTAATGATACAACCTAATCACAGGATGCTGTTTTGCACGCATCACTGTCAAATGCTTTAATAGTTTTAGTCAGAAGGTATTTTAGTGATTACAAGCTGCTTGTGATTAAAATTAGTACAATTACACTAATGGAATAGGATTTGTGTAGTTGCTCAAAGGCACATTTTGAAAAAAGAGAACTAAATTTCTTGTATAAACGATAAAACAAATCTAAAAGTTTATTTGAAGGCTTATGTCAGCATTGGTCCTAGTGACCCACGTGTTTTCTCTGCCGGTTTGTTTGCTTCTCTTTTACATTGTCAAAGAAAACCCTTCCCTTTGAAATACAGACAAACTTCCAAACATAAAAATAGCATGTCTGCCAAAAAGAAAAAAATAAATTTTATTGGTGAAAATAACCAAAGAATGATACGGAGCAGAGATGTGCATTTTTTCCCACTCTATTAATAAGCATGGGTGTTTATGTTATTTTTTCTGGAAAAAGCAGAAAAACTTCAATGCTTTTCCCCAGCACTCATGCATGCTTCCTGAAAATTGAGAGATTAATAGGGTCTGAACTGATTCAGACTAAGGCCACGGAGTTTAAGGGACAGTGTTAACTCCCGCCTAGCTGACACTCTCCTGGCCAAATTCTGTCGGCTTTATTAGGTAGGAACCCCCAGCAGCAGCAGCGGATTAATTTTTGTAAGCCTTGCCCACCTGAGGTGAGACAAGAAGTCTTTATAAGAGCCTTGTCTGGTGTTTTTATTAGTGTCAACTTCTCCTGTGTGTTCACCTGAGCACCAGAACAGCAGGACTGGGCAGGGGTACAGAGGGAATGTCTGTCCTCTGTGTCTGCTGAAGAGATGGTTGGGGCAGATGTCAAGGGATGAGTTTCCTAAACAGCCTGGCAGAACGGAGGAGAAGAGCTGCTGCTGCTGCAGGAATGGGGACAGGGCAACCTGGGGCTGTGTCAGATGGAGCTGTTCACAGAGCAGAGCTCCCAGAGCTCAGCTCTGCCCCTGTGCCTGGATCTGGAGAAGGTTCATCTGTAGGGCTTGCAAGATAAGCAAAACGAGCAGCCTATATATTTTCACTGAGGGCAGCTGAAGGCAAGAGGTTCTTTGTCAAATAATTGAGGACATAAGAGAGAGAAACAGACTCTGATCCTCTGAGATTCCACTTTAAAAAGGCAAAGCGCACAGTTCCCAGCTGCAGTTCTTTGCCTTGATGTTAAGGCAATGCAGGTTCTCTTGACTTTAATTTGAACTTACTTTACATGTTGGTTTTGTTTTTCTGAAGCAGAAAAGACATTTAAAGTCTCCCAGCTATTAGCTAGAAAGCCTTAAAACCACAAAGATGACTAGGTACATTTTTTAAAAACTGATTAGTAAGTAAAACAACTTTTTTTTTTTTTTTTCTCCAGTCAGGTTAAAGCTTCTGCATCTTGGGAATCTTCATTATTAATTTTGACTTGTTAAAGGTAGAAATGTTGCTTTAGTTCAATCTTTCTTGTATTGAGGACCATTTAGTCTGGTTTTAGCTCTCTTTCTCTAAGGCAGTTGGCATTGCTGTTTCAAAGTTTATCATAGGTTTCAACCCATGATGCTTTTTCACTTACCAGAATATGCTTTTCTCTTCAGTTTTGTTTTAACTCACTGGCGATTTGTCAGAACAGAGTCGTACTTGCTTGCAAAATAGTTGGGAAATCAGCTAAAAGGCCTCTCTCCCAAAAACATTTTGAGGCGTGTAGGGTTACGAGTTCTTTGATAGGAGATTCCGAGGTCCAAGCATGTTTTTGTGGCCAGGAGAAGGTGACTGCGAAGTTGAGATGCAGGGCAGGGGTGTAGGCAGTCATGTTTTGATTTATGAATAATCTCCTAAATCTTTTGCAATTTTTGTGAATCATATATATGGAATAGTAATTAGAACTTTTCCATTGAATTTCACAAATTTCTTTGAATTTAAACTAGCTGAAGACATGGCTCACGACTGGAAAGTAAAACCGAGCTTTTTAGCTGCTGCAAATAACTCTTGTATGTTCAACTGTTGCATTAGCTATTTGGGGGTTTTGTGTTATTGTTTACAGTTTGGAGGACTTTGTTTGTTTGTTTGTTTGTTTTGACTATGAGTTCTCAAAAGTACTTCATTCAAGTTATGCCAGATATAAAGTCCAGTGCTCAGATTATGACAGTTGAGTGGGACACGTTTTGGGACAGACAGCATGGTCCTGAAAACCTTTGTGGTCCAATTGTGTATGAAATTCATGGCATCTTATTTGGTTGAAAGTCCTGGCAGTGCAAATGCCACCATGACATTTTGCAATTGCACTTTTCTTAGGATAGCAGATGTCCTCAGCGTCGTGGGACTTGTTCCTTCACATGTGCTGTCCCCAGTGGAGCCTTGTGGATTAGGGGAAAAGGGATAAGGCGTTCTAATCCTCAAGCTTTGGATTTAGAGCAGAAGGTAAAGCAACCTGGAGATTGCTCTTACTTAAGGCAGTGACTCTGTTACAAGTAAATATTCTCAATATACACAGCATATCTCAAACTTCATCCAGCGCATTTGTTTAGCAGGTAAAAGGCCTCCAGAGTTTCTTGCTGCTAACACAGGAGGCATCTGCAGAAATTTGAGATTATGAGCAACCTATTGCAAAGGTTGTTATCGGTGTGACCTAACCAGAGGGATTTTTTTAATACTTGATGACAGAATCAATAAGACAAGCAAGGATTTTTTATCACCTAGGAAGACACATAATTACTCCATGGTATTGGCAGCAGGTCTTCAGTGGAATGAGCACAGCACTCAAGATCCATCAACTATTTCAGTGGTACTTCGAGAATCTTTTATTAGTATTTTGCCTAACACAGGGCAAAATCATACTGTCTTATAAAATGAAAAATTAGTGCTGCTTGGGTGTTTAGAAAGTTACTGTAGTAAAAATACAGAACAAATCAGCAAACAGAAGTTTGGTGGTTGAAGCAGGATGTCAGAAACCATTTAAATGTTTTCTTTACTACATGACAGAATTGTCCATGACATGCGGCATATCCAATTTTAGAAATTTTTAGCTGCTGGGCAGCCCATGGAACTCTTCATTTCCAGTCACACAGAAGCCTTCATTTCTTGTAATTTCTTGTCTTGCTTCGGATTTCTTCAGGTAGAGCTGTTGTTAATTAATCAGAGCCTTATTTTTTGTATTTCTATGTATCACAATTTGTGACATGATGGTGCTTAGCACTACATGAGCATAAAACAACAACAAAATTCTTGTATCATAAGGGAACTTGTGATCTGAATCGATGAAGGATAAACTGATATGACCAGAAAAGGAAGTATCAGGATTTGGAGCAACCAATACTAGTCAGTGCCAGCTGCGAGAGTCTGGGCACGTCAGGGCACATCAGGGGCCTGTTCACTTTGGAATTTCCTTTACTCATCACTACAAAGAAGAGTTTTGAGGTGGGTTTAAAGAAGGGTAATATGTAAGTTCCAAAGGAGCTTTTCCCATGCCTGAATGAAAGCTCAGAAAAGAACCTGTCTCCGTGTTAATAAAGGCAGAAGGAAAGAGATGGAGGTGGGCTGGACACTGACCTGGAGAAACAGAATGGCACCAAGTCAGATTTCTTCAATGAAAATTATTTTTGCCTGTTTAGGAGTAAATAATTATAATGGTCTATCATTATTCCTTTTCATATTGTAAGTCATTATATTTTCAGTACATAACACAGAAATACTACTTCCTCTGCCTTACCTACATGAGGGAAAAAAAAGATCCTGGGAGTTTGTGGGAGTGTGACAGAGTCAATCTGCCAGTCTTCCCCATATTTATATTTCAGCCATCCTGCCATCAGAAAAACCTCCATAAGCTTGGTTAGGAAAATGCATTAGAAATATCAGTTGTGGCAATAAAAAAGGAGTGCCTCTCAGATTCAGGATTTGAGCAGCAGGACCTGCTCATGATCAGTATTATTGAGCTAACTTTAGCTTTTGATCCTCCAAAGATTTTCCAAACCTGGGGGTTTTTTTGCAAACACTCTTATTCCTAAATTCTGGTCTCCAAAATCTCCCAAGCATGTGGGCTATTGTAAAGCTGCTTACTTTTTGTCCACAAGCAATATTGTGAAACAACTGGAGAACTCTGCAGGCTGTTTTGCTCAGTGCTACATTTCCCTAACACATGCATGGGTGTGGGTATTCCAAGGATGTTGCTCTGAGCAATCTGAAGATTGCTTGATAGAGGTTCTTTATCTCCTGCATTACAGTTCTATATGTTATCACACTCAAAACATATTTGAACTTTTTGGTAAACATTCAGCATCTCTTTGAAGCAAAAAAACATATGGCCCTGTTCCCTAAGAGCTGGCAACAGTGGTTTTAGATGCTTGAGGGCAAATCCACGTGGGAACCCTGATGCCTTTGGAATACTCTCCTTCATTTCAGCCACGGAAAAGGGCCTGTCAAATTCTATCCTTGGAAAGTACAATTAAAGAAATCTCATAAAGAAATTCAGTAACAGATATTCCAATAGTCATGTGAAGAGTTGTTAACTATGGTGGTGCACTGAAAGGTAAAGGCTATACTATTAAACCAGGTGGGTGACTTCTTTTTCCATTTAAAAGAGTCAGAAATGTGAACAACTGACAAAACATTTCCAGTGCCTTGATTCTTAAATGTTCAGCTCTGAGGTTTCCCCAACATCAGCATCAGGTTCAGCGGTTATGAAGTGAGGTGACTTACAAAACCTTAGCAAAATCTGAACACCAGACCTGACTGGAAGCAGAGAAGACTTTTCCCTTTTCCCTTTTCCATGTGGCAGTGATCTTCTGGGACACCCTTAAAACAGAATTTGTGAGTCTCATCTACCCCCAGACTGATTGATTGATTGATCGATTGATTCATTGATCAACTCCATGTTTATGCAAAAGGATCAAAATGGCAAAAAATGGCTTTCAGTTAATACCATTCTAAATTTTATCTTTGCTGATTTTCAGTGGCAGGACTGAAAGCAGAGTTTGAGTGATAGGAGTTCATTATCCTGTCTCTGCACCTACTTGCAGGAAAAGCAAGAGCAACAATTTTTCCTCTCCTGTGTTCAAGTTGTGACTCACAGTTCAGCAGCTAAGTGGGGCATACATTGCAAGAACTAGGCTATGAAATTACTTGCAAGTCTGACATTTCCAAAACAATGTCACTGAATGATTTTGTGCCAACTTGTGTCTTGGGGTGCATCAAGCACAACACATCACCAGCTGGTTGGAGGAGGTGACTGTCCCGCTCTACTTTGCACTGGGGCAGCCTCACCTCAAGCAGTGTGTGCCGTTTGGGCACCAAAATACAAGATATAAAGGTGTTAGAGTGTCCAAACGAGGGCTAGAAATAGGGTGAAGGCTCTAGAGAGGAAGCCTTATGAGGAGCAGCTGAGCTCACTTGGTCTGTTCAGCCTGGAGGAGACTGAGGGCAGAACTCTGGTAGAGCCATGTATTGGTAGACTGGGTCTGTCTCTTTCTTCCAGTGTCCAGAAAGAAGAAAAAGAAAAAGTTATCTCTGCTCCAGATTCACTTACCAACCATCCCAGGGCCATGAAGTATCATTGTGATTGCCCTTGGACTACTCTTCATAGCTTTATTACCACCCATATGGAAAAGAAATAATGGGTTGTACTCCAAGGGCCCTTGGACTAAGACGTTTCCTAGAAATGTCCTTAAACCAGGCCCCAGAGAGGCAGCAGGCTTCCCTAAGAGGAGTGTCTGTCTGGCATGTAGAACCCTCTGTTCCCTTCAGAAGGGAGCCACCTACAACTATTACCCATCTTTACTTCCTTGTGGAGGTGGCCTTGATACAGAAGGCCTTTCTGGCCTTCACAGCACTTCTGGTGTAGATGGACCATCATCTGCTGAGTGGCCTTCCACATCCAGAGCCTCATTCCTGTTGTACAGAGGCATCAAGGAAGGCAAGGAAAGGCGAGGGGCTTCTCCTGCCACCCATGACATGTGAACACAGGCCCACAGTGACTCTATTTGCCAGCAGTTCTTTGCTTGGGAGGTTCTTCTTGACTTGCAGTTCCTTCACCCTCATGAGTAACATGTTTTCATTCCAAGCTGTAATTGGTGATTTGAGCCTCAGAGTTAAAGTTCTTTCAGTGCTGTCTTTTATGTGGTTGGTCAATGTACAGCAGATGACATAAAATGAAGAATGATTTCCTGGTGAGGACACTCAGACGGGACTTTTACCCCTGAAATTATTGTAGTGAACTCCCTCTGATGAACTTGCTGATCACTGGACTGACCTGGATCTCAAGAAGGAAAATATGGACAGCAAGGGACTGAATACACAGAAAAGCTCTCTGATGACAGTGGTAATTGAAAGAATGCCAGCATGTAAGGCATGAGAAAAAGACAAAAATATCCCTGTGGTTAAGGATGCAGGATGTAATTTTTTAAAGTTACATAACTTAGTTTATTTTGGAGTTTAGGCCTCTTGATTTAAGTTTAATTTTCTGACAAACTCTGCATTATTTGCAATCTATTTTGCAAACAGATTTTTAAATCTATGTCTCCGATTGGAGGCAAGGGAAAAAAAACTTCTCATCTCTTTTCCTTCCAAAGGCAGGAAAAGAGGTACCTGCATTTGGAGTAACATACAGATGAAGAAACCTACCTGCCCAGAAGGTGAGCTAGGAAGGAGAATCTGGGAACCACTAGCAGGTGTATAGCAGGAATGTGAACTAAAGTATAATCTTTCTAGGCTCAGTATTCTTAATTTTATCCCTGGATTTGCATACCTGCAAGCTAGATGGATCTGCCAGGATCAGACAGTCTGCAGGCCTGAGTTTCATTCATCAGGTGGCTCTCTCCCAGTTTAAAATTCTTCCTTGGAAGGCAAGAATCCATACTGCAAGTGCCATCAGTTCACACCAGATTTAGACGCTTATGCATGCTTTTGCTAAATCCGGTTATCTGTCAGAGTTGGACTCTGAAAAACCAGGTGAGGAGTAAAGGGTATGAGAACTTGCTGTTGTACTTTAGTCCCAAACAGCATTGGAAAGTTTTGGATGATGCAAAGCAGTTAACTCCTGAACTTACTCTTTGTGTAACAAACTCAAGGGTCTCAGGCATAGATGAGCCTTATATTGACATCAAAATAGAGCTCTAATCTGCACTGTGGTAGTTACCGTCACAACAGGAGTGGCAGCACAGAACAAAGGGAACTTGAGAGCTGGCACAGATGGGTTTCCCTACAGTGTCTGACCAGACAGAGCTAGGAGAGTGAGATCTGAAAACCCTGCTGGATTTTCTCTGAAGTCCATATGTTACTTGAAAGGGCATTAGAAAGACGCACCTGTTCCTAGCTGGAGAACTTGCTAAAACACCTTAAGCCTACACATGACAATCTGTACCCAGCCCATATGTTGGCAGATGCAGCTTTAAGTTCACAGGGGGAAATGAGGTTGCTGGGGCGGGGGAGTTTCTTCGTCCAGCAAAATGTTGAAAGTTGCATTTGTTCTGTCTAGTAAATTTTTCCACTGCTTTCTATGGAGTAAATGCATTTTGTAATCAGTGCACCATTTCACTGCTTCCTCTTTCTGCTGTGCACAGCAGCAGCAGTTACTTGTGGTGCAGGCAGCTAGCATGGGACTTAGAGGGGTTATTGGGAGGCAATCACCGACGGAAGACTGAAGAGAAACTGAGTCAGTACCTCAGGGGAAAGTAGAGTTCAGCTGGGTGCTGACATATGTGCACTGTCACTAACAAAGCAGCTTGCCATGTCCAGCCCCAAGCAGGGCTGGAAGGTGTAAAGACTGAGCAAAGCACAACCCCTCTGAGCTCACAGCTCTGGCCGTGACTACAAAAGCAAGTTCTTCTCCGAAGTGTTGTTCCTTTTCCTGCTTGTCCAGATCGGCCCTTTGGCACTACAGAAGAAACCAGCCTCAGCTGCAGTACTAAGGTTCAGTGTAAAGTCTGGAAAGCATTAATTGACTTAGAGTCATTAAGCCTCGCCCTGTCTCACATCCTCAGAGCTAATCAAAGTTGCAGCATGGCAGTGGCAAAGAGAGGGTGCTATTCAGTCCAGACTGGGGTTGCAAGAGTAACCTTTGTGCCCAGAACACAGACAAAGTTTGGGAGCTATTACACTAAAGGAAGTGAGCGATGGAAAAGGAGGGCAGGCTTTCAAAGGAAGTGTGTGGTGGGGTGGTAAAACCTGAGCAAAGCAAGTATGTGATATCCAGAAGGGAAGAGGACCCTTATTGGATCCACATGTCACAACAAAGAGCAATAAAAAGAAATCTCCTTAAATGTGGGCAGACAGAGCATTAGGGAGATCCAGCATGTCTTTCACACAGATCCTCTGCCCCCAGAAGCAGGAATTCAGCTCCATCTCTCCAGGAGCTTCCTGTAAGTGCTCTGAAGCCTTCCTATAACCCCTTAGGCAGAAGCCTCTCCCCCCCAAAATGTTCTGAAGACTACAGGCCACTTTAGCTGGGGAAAGATAACTGATAACAGAATGGGACCTCACTTCTAGTCAGGATTCAGCTACATCCTATGATTGCTTCTCCTTGTTTTTTCCCTTTGGTTACTTTTACAGGGCTACACAAGGTCTTAGGAAATGGCTGGAGAGCATGATCCTGTTAGAGGAAGAGAAATCACCTTTTCTGTTCCATGGTTCAGTTGTAGGCAGGAATTCCATAGTTTCTTCCTTGTACATTGGGTAGAGTTGTATGTGAAGGATTTGGTGTCCTGTGGCAGAGTCATTTACAGTTTTATAAGGCGATCTAACCTTCTGAGGAAGCTTCAGAACACTTATCCCCAATTTTCTGTGCTTAAGGAATGGTTTGTTTGTCTGCTTTGCAAAAGCAGTAATGGCCTTGCAAGGCACAAGGCAATAAAGGGTTGAGACTTTGTTCTTCTTGTGGAGCTTTCTCAGAAAATGTTACCTAACTCACTTTGCTGGTACTTGGTAGACCAGTGGCCAAATTTCATCTTATTAGGTTATATTAATAAAAAATACATCCCAAAAAATACTTTGTTTTACAAGCCTCTGCACATCTCTTGGCCTCATTGCATATGCCACAGGAAACCAGTTGGCTCTATTTAAAGCTACTGAAAAGTACCACAAATTAAAAGACTGCAGTTTTGGAAGTTGCTTCTATTGTTCTGGAGCAGTCAGAATAGCATAATTTCTTCAAGTGCTGCACACTTTTGAACTCAGAAGCATCTATGTAACTTGAAATTTCATTGTCCTTAATATCATTTTCACCAAGAAAAATTACTGCAAATGAGTGTTCATAGGTACAGCCAGTTAAAGAAACCTTTGAAAAATCTGAGCCGGCAGGTAGTTTTTAAAAAGCAATTTTTTAAAAAGTTCGTTATCAATAAGCTATTGTGTTTCAATTAATAACTCCATAGGAACTACACAACATTATAATTCTGTATATTTTCTGCAGAATAATGAGATTTTTCCTGTTTCTGAAACAGTAGCTGAGCAATTCACCATTCCACAGTTTTGCAGAACCAACACATAGTGGTGAAGGAAGTAGGGACAGGGAAGTGTATGCAGAGAATCCTGTTATCCCAGGCAGTGTGATAAACTCTTATACCAGATACAAGCCAGAAGGATGTGGAAGCCATGAGCTTCATTCCCCCACGGATTATCAGTTTTTGACAGTGTTAATAGTGAGTTGTAATCTCTAAAGAGTGTTTGGAGAAGAGGTGATCTGATCAATGTGCTGGATTAAACTTTAAATAAATTTTATCAGCTATTTCTCATCGTTTGAGTAGGGCAATTTGGGAAATTATGTCCCTCTGCTTCACACAGGTATTTTTACCTCTCCTTTAAAACAGATCAATTTGACAGTTTCAGAGGGGTATAAAAAGAAATGTATATAAGGCCTTGACCAGAAGGGAACTATTTGCATACCACTACAGGACATTTACATTTTATATTGCCTGGTAAAGATTTGTGCTTCGTTAAGACATGAACATGAGTAGCAGTGCCCCTTTGGATGAATACAGCAAAACCTCTAAATCTTTCCGGGTTATTTCTGCTGGGTCTGATCATTACGTTCAAAGCTCATTGTTGCCTGATCCTATGAAGAGTAGAGCAGACTGGAAAGACGCTCTTGAGCTGTAAGTGATGGAAAAATCATCTCTGTAATGGGTGGTGATGGGAGCCTTTCCTTGTTCAATTTAGTTAAAATCAGGCACAGATCTTTGCTGAGATGTGGAGTATGGTTTTGGTTTCTCTGCCTTCCAAGGAAGAACACACAAGAAGTCTCATGGCAACTAGGACCAGCTGCCGGAGTCATGAATTTTTATGAAGGGATTTCTGGCAACCACATTAAATAATGTCTTTAGCCAACTTGTCGGCTCTCTGAACTAATTTTTATATCATCAGCACTGCAGATGGGTGATTTGTTGCAGCACTGGCTGACAGCTAAAGTTATGAGCTCCTGCAACAAAAGACTCTTCTACTTGTCAGTGTTTTCAAGTTTGCAGTTTCTCTTCCACTCAGGGTGATAGTAGCACGTAGAAGAACTATTGAAGGGAGAGGAGGAGAGAATATTCTTTCACCCCCCAGGACTCAGTTGCTAAATCAGTTTTAACACCAGTTTAACTTCTTTACATCTTACTACTGGTTCTAGCTCATGAGAGATTGGAATTCTTCACACCTGTGGCTTCTTTGAAATGGTCTCTAGAAATTACAAGAGTTCACACTTCTGTGACTGATGTCTCAGTCTAAATTAGCCCATATTATGTCATTCAGCAATAGTAGGAGAACAAGCTCCGTTTCCCTTTATATGCATCACCTGCAAGACTTCAAGAGTGAGGATGGGAAACCTGTCAGTGTTGTAGCACAGGACATGTGCAGGCAGATGAAAACAGAATCTATTCCAAAGAGTGCAGGAGAGACCTGCTGGGAAACACTTATGAAAAGAAATGCCACAGAAATCAACCCAGTAGGTTCATTTTATTGTAGTCATTCTTCTACATGATGTTCATTGAAACAGGAATTTTGTGGTTTTCACCTCAAACTCCACGGCATTGAAGAATGCCAGAATCCAGAGTAAGTTCCTTCTTCAACTTAATTAAAACTAACATGGTGATTATTCACTGATCATATAACCACCACCCCACTTTGCCAGCATTGTTTTTATTTCAAGAGCTTGTGTCCTACTGGTGCTCTGCAGCTCATTTGATGCTGTGAAGTGTGGTGGTTGCATTTGCAAAGGATGCTCCTGAACATTCTGCTAACTGTTAAAAATTGGCTCAGAAGGTGGTTTTACTTTCTTGTTCTGTATTTGAAAGCACACTGAACTCTGTGTGCATGATGATGCCCCTTAATTTGGAATTGTGGATTGTCTGACAGCTACACAGAAATAACGTGGTTTTGCACTGGAAGGTTTATCCTGCAGGAAACTGGAAAAGGGAAACGGGCATAGAAGGGAAATGATGCACATACAGCTACAGAAAGCATCGTGACCAGGGAGAGAACTTCCCGCCTTGCTCTGGTTCATCGGGAGGCATTGGCAACACTGTCTCCACGGTTTCATGAAACATCCTTTCCTTTGACCATGTTTCCTGGCACACACACACCATGTGGTTGTGGTTTTCTGCAGTTCTGTTTTAATACCTTCTGCAGGGTGGACAAAGCTTGTGAAGTTTATAAAACTGAAATCTACTGATCTGTTATAAACTCTTGGAAAATAGCATGTAATCATCTACCTGCCTGTGCTTTTGACGCTGCTCAGTACAGGCTTGGGCTTTTTCTATGTGGGTGACCCAAAGAGTTTTAGCAGATTTTCATGCACATGGATGTCACACTGTTCCTTGCTGGTGTTCCTCCTGTTTGATTACAGCACAGCTATACAGAGCTTAAACTGCAATAAAACGGTTTAGTGAAAACTGTACAAAGTGATCTCTGATTTCCTCTTAGGAACTACAATCCTCCTTAATTATTTCCTGCATCCTTGAGTTTGGTTGTTACTTTCGTGGTAGGAGTTCTCTTTTAGTTTGTCCAAATGCCCTCTCTCCTTCCCTTTTTGGAAGCATAATATTTGACGGCATTTCTTAAGCAGTGGAAACCTCCTGAGAGCCTTGTGCTGCCTTAGTCAGAACACTTTTAAGGATAACCTCTAATCTGTGTGAGTGAGTAACTGAAGGCCCACACATCCCAAGGGAAGGAAACCTTGGAAATGGGAGCCAGAGCCAAGTGTTCAACAAATAACAAAACCCTTTGGGCTTTGTTCACATCAAAGATTTATGTTTGCCAAGAGAGGCAGAAACTTCTGCGTGACTATTTAGAATGCCACCTGCTCATTTAGCATTATGAATTGTATCTAAGCCTACTCTTAAATTAATCCTGTCCTCAAAGAATGGTTAGTAATTTTGCAGGAGGAAATACTCTCTTAGGAGATTATCCTTGGCAATCTGTATATATTTCTTAACTTCTTGTTTCTCCCCTATGCTGGAAAAGGGAAGGTATAGACCAGGCTCTAGATCAATGCAATAAGTAATGCTTATTCTTCATAAATAGAGAGCTATGCTGATATATAATTGATTATTTGACTAATGGGTAAAAAATCAATGTTGTATTAAACCTCTCCGGCTGGAATCAAATGAAAATTGGTTTGTCAAAATATTTTGTTTACTTTAAAATATGAAATAGAAATTGCTTTAAAAAATAAAAAAAATCTTTTTCCTACATGATCCAAAAACACCAGAGTAGATGTGTTTTGCCAACTGCACTTTCCTATGCCTGAAACAAGGCCTAGTACATAGGCGGTGAGGAGGGTGAAGTGCATAACACCTAGAACCTCTGCCTCCAAATCCTCACAAACAATTGATAAATGAGCTGGAATACCTTGATGTCAAAATAGGGTTATTTTTATGTGCTTTTTTCTGCCTTAAATGTATGTTTTGGTCTTATATACAGGCTTCTTCCAATAACCATGAAACTTAGGTAAAACCAAATGAAGGAAATGTTAGATTTTTTGCTTTATAAAACTTCTTTCAATACAAGGAAGCAAAAATTTTCAAGCTACAGCCTTTCTGATAAAATCCTTGGGGCCGGGATATTGAACTGAACTGCTGAAAAATGGAAGGACAATTCTAGCTTTTGTTGCGTCATAATTACTGAGTACAGTGTTAGCCCAGAACCCCCGCAAACGGGAAAAAGTGGCGCTGCTGATTTCTGGAGGCTTGTTTTCAGATGCTTTCATGAATGTTTTCTGCATTTAACTATTGTTGTGTTTCTGAATTCTGACACTGTAGCTGTATTATTGTTTAAGTAGAAGAAAGAGGTAGGAATTGATTTTAAAAAAAAACATAATTACGTTCAGAGCCTCTCTTGTTTTAAAATTAGTCTTCCAATGAATTCGCCTGTTGTGCAGTGACGTTCATCGCAACATTAAAGTCAGAGGTGATGAGAAACATCTTATTTGGCTGAGGTTATGCTCTGATAAAGTGGCACAGCTCTGCTAAGTAGAGATGACAAAAAAGCAATGATATTTAAACACTACTGTAAATCTGAGGAAGAAATGGCAGTCTTTAGTGTAAAGGTCCTTCCCTTCAGCCTGTGTCCTACATACCTGTATTGATGGGCTCCATTTGAAATACTGTGTAAATGTTTAGTGAGGCTCTCTCTCAGGTCAGCTCTTATTAAAGTGGAGTGTGTGCAGTACAGCTTGCAGAATCTGAATCTTGATTTCTGGCATGGTGCCTTTCCTTTCTATTCCTCTGGAAGAGGGGGAAAAGCAAACTGCCAGGGAAAAGTAGTGAACTGATAGCAGAGAGCTGCAGCCTATCATGGGTGTAAAAGCATCACAAACCATATTTAGACAAGAACTGAAGCAGTCACTATTTATTCTGTTTCAAGAATGGCTGTTTTGAAGCCATTTCTGTTGCATGAAATAACATGTGAACAGCTCTCAAATGACTATTGCTTGCTTAGTAGAATGAAACACTGAGGAGCCAAATGGTGTCCGTGAAGCTGCTCAGTCTCTGTTGTTTCCTTCCAGACTTTTGCTGCCCATCAAAAGTATTGACTCAGTGCAAGTCTTTGCAGTCACTGAGAAGAACAGCAGAAAAAGCATCAATAATAACAGTTTCCATCTTCTCCCCCACTGCTGTTGGGGTTTTTTTTTTAGGAAAGTCTGAGCAGATTTGTGCAGGAAGAAATGAGATGCCTACCCAGACAGATACACAGCCAGTGTTTCTGCCTGTAGCTGCAGAAGGTTCCGTTTTGCTTAGCTTTGTTTTCTGCCTTGGATGTGCTGCCTGCTGGACACTGACCCTTGCAGTCTATGAGCTCAGGAGCTGCAGTTCCCAGCTTTCTGGGAGATACACACCATGCTAAGAAAAGGGGCTGGAAGGCTGAGTGCCAGCTATTTTTCTTGCTTTGGCGGTAGTAGCTGCGCTGTTGGGGGCAGGGGGGCGGGTCCAGGAAGGTTTTATTCTTCAGAGCTTTGTAATCCCCCTCTTCAGTGGAAGCTGGAAGGGGACAGCTGGGGACACAGCAGGCAACCTTTCAGTTAAGTGGAAAGAGTAGGAAATTTTCCACTGACAGATTTTTCGCCTCTTGACCAGACAAATTTGCAAAACTGAACACTGTTATTTAAAAAAAAAAAAAGGCAGTTCTTGCAAAAACAAGCTGATAACCTTCTTTTGGGGAGACAACTGAAAAAGATTTGAGCTTCTTCTACTTAGTTATTTCTGAATATTAAAAAGTGGGGATTTTTCTCCAAGCCAACTTTTTTTTTCACATGTTTAAGTAAGACCTTAAATAATACTAAATTTCTAATTTGAAATTTACACATTTAAAAGCTATATAAATAAAAAATTCTGTCTGAAATATGTTTGGGATTGTTGGCTCATGAACATGAGTTTTTTGGGGTGATTTCAAACTTATGGTCTGGTTTGGAAGGGATTTTCAACAAGGATTTACAATTTAGGGAACACAAACGCCATTCCCCACACAGCTGCTGGATGCTGTGGTGAGAGTTTGGAAAATAAGGATCCATTCCCTGAACCTGACAGAGGTTACCCACCAAATTCCTTTCACTTAGACTGTCAAACTGCTTTCATTCATAATAAATCTTCCTTTTTCTGCACTGACCAGCAACTGAACTAACACCTTAAATGTAATAAAGTCTTAATTTTCTATGTTTTTCTTCAACATCTTTTTTTGTTGAAGAGTAAGAGCCTATTTTGCAGCACATAAGGGTGGAAAACATCCCAGCTTCCTTCACCAAATAGCATCCCCAGAGAAATGTGTGAGCATACTTTACCCATACTTCAAAACAAAAGCTGTGGTTTACAAAGTCTTTGAATCCTTTGTGCACTGGTTGTGGGTAGAGATGATTGAACTCTAGCCAAAGATTTTGAGAGGGCACTGCTAAGTTTATTAAACATCTGGGAGGCAGACCAGGTTTCCTGCAAGTCACTCGGTACAGAAGCTTCTTACTCTAACCAGGGCTTTGAGGTTTGCAAGTACACTTCCTAAGAGCCATGGCTGTTGCAAGTTGAAAGGATTCATTTCCTCCATGACTTACAGTGACACGGCTGGGATGGCTGGAAGTGACAGAGGAGAATGTCTTTCAAGCTAATTGATCATCCATTATAGCAGTGTCCCTGTCTACGTGCCAGGCAGCCACACAAGAGGAACAAACCCAGTGCTAGTAAAAACTTAAAGCAAACATAGTGGGATCACTTTCTCTGTTTGATAATCCATTGAAATGGACACTATTTCGTCCTCGTGACACTTGCAGTACAAGACTCTGCACTCCAAAGGCAGTTCAGAGCAGTTCAGGGAGGGTTTATGAACATTGCAAAATTCAGAGAAAGGATTGGTTTTGGCTATGGGAGAAGGTGGTTTGTATTTTTTCATTTGGGGTTTGGTTTTTGAGGGATATGGGATAGTATTGTTGGTTTTGTTTTGAGGGGTTTTTTTCTGCAGACATCCTTTTTTTTCCTCTTTGCTCTTTTCTGTTATTTTCCTAAAGCAGTGAGTCTGTTTCTTACAGCCCAGATCCCAATACTGCAGTACAGGGGAAGATGTTCAAAGCTTCACTGGCCAGAGATCAGGCCTCGCTGCCTGGAATAGTGAAGTGTGGCTGCTCACCCATGCAGGTAATCTGCTGCTGCAGCCACTCCTCCAGCAAGCCCTTCCCAGACCCCAGGATGGCAAAGTTTAGCGCAGAGGGGGGTTTTTTTGGCTGCCTGTGTGAGTGTAGTGAGTCTGCAGGACATTATTATTCAAACCCTTGAACCTGTGTCAGATTGTTAATGTCTTAATGTTTATTCAAGGGTCAGAGAGTGCTGGCAGGTGTCGCAGTAAATGGGAGGCTGTCAATAAACAAATGACTTGCCATTCACAGTGTGATTGCTGTCAGCATGTGACAGGATGTCGGACTGAAAGAGGAGAGGATGGGGAGGCAGGAGAAACTGTAAATGTTTCCTTGTCTTGAGCAAGTGAGGGAGAAGCCTCCAGCAACAGCCATTGTGAATTGATATTTAAACAGAAATAAAGATCCCAACATCCTGCTTTGGGATAACGCTACTAAAGGAGGGGTTTAGGTCTCTTAAAGCTCCAGGCAGACGGCATTGACACATTTGGAAGCATCTGCACTTCTCCATCAGGAAAGAAAACAGATTATATTCATTGGTACTCCTGTTTCTTCTGTACTTGTACATTGTGTGTATAAAAAGAGACAAGGTCCTAAATGAGTGATTTTACCCATACTTAAAGACAGAGATTGTGCAAAGTATGTAATTTCTTCTAGATAACCTGCTTTTAGGCACACTTCCCAGTCCATGAGGTTCTGACCTCCCAAGCCACAAAGGACTTGTGGATCAAGATTCTGTCCTCAGTGTTAGGTGTTCACATCATCTGCCTTTGAAAATGTCTCCATTTCTTCATCTGTAAGACAAGGTGGAATAGTTTTCAAATTTGCAAAGACTTATTATTAAGATATTTTGGGGAAGTTTTATATAAATAAAAGGGAGACTTAATTATTTCACCCTGGACAGTTTATTCCTTTGGGACAACTAAATAGAGGTCATTGATAATGCAAGTGATTGCAATGAAAAAAACAGCATCTTTTAGCAACAAAAACTGGGCTTAAGCCATACTGAGTCAGGATCAACTTTTCCCCTCCTTTTCATACTGTCTTAGTGCTAACATGGAGGGCACAGAGAACACAGAACAGTCTCTCCATCTTCTCAGCTCTGGTGCCCACTGCACTGAAGGGGATCACTTAAGTGGAAGTCCAACTCAGCCCCTAAAGCTTGGGACAGATTTCGTGTCTTGTGCAAAGACCCGTGACAATGATGCTGACAAATTCTCACATGTGCTTGCAGGGCAGGCACAGAGCTTGTCTGAATTTGGGCAGTTCTTGCATTAAAGGCAAAACATTCAAGGCAAATTAGAGGGAGCATGTCCTTGTGATTTTCAAGACCCTGTCCAAGGCTTTGCACAGAAGGTTTTTCTTCAGTAGGTAACAGGAAGGAATAAGAAAGCTACAGTCAACACAGGAATATGAGCAGTAACAGTAGGGTTTTGTCCACCACCTTTTCAGAAGGGCATAAATAATGTTTTCTGAATTTTGTCCTAGCCTGAAGCAGGCACCTGCCACCAACACTTTGACCTCAAATTGCTTAAATTCTGACAAAGTTGTAAACGGCTAATATCAAAGTCTCATTGCAACAGATCTGCTACATGAACTACTGTATGCCTACTATTCAAGTGCCCTGAGTGCTTTTGCATCTCTTAATGTCCACACACAACCCCTGCACTGCCACACTACTGCATCTAAACACCAAAGATTGTTGCTTGAATCCTCCTGTCAAATCGCTGAAGTATGCACTTCATTTCAAACTTGAAGCCAAGGAGAAGTTTCAGTTATCTGCTGCACTGATTCCTCTAATCTACATGCTTACACTGTGAATTGAATTTGAAGCAGTTTTTTGAAAATTCGGAGTGGTCAAGAGCTGTGGTATCTGGTTCTGCAACTAATTTAACAGATGTGTCCAATTCTGCAGGTGTCCCAGCGATTTCATCAGGAGTGCTGTGCATGGGTTTAAATGGGCGCTAGTATTGCCAGACTCTTGAATTTCAGACAATTTACTTCAGATTCTAAATCCTTCCCTTCCACCCATTTGCACAAGAGTACTCTTTCTGTATGGAGTTCTGCTGAGTGCTTTTTGAAATGCCAAATATGTTGTATTTAAGTCACTTCTCTACAGTGAGTTAAATACTACTTTTCATTTACTTTGCCTTGCATCTCATTTAAAACTACAGGCTATTTTAGGCAGGCATTAAGAGGTCTTAAATGGTTTGTAATCTGTTTTTAATATGATCCTAGTTCCAGTTCAAGCTGAATAAACATAGGGCTAAAATGAAACCTGATGTCTTTCTGCTTTATGCAGGGAACTGCTACAAACCACAGGGTAAGGGCTGATTTATTTGCACAGCAACAAGTACTAAAACGAAAAAAAAAAAAGATGGGTACTTGCTGTTTTCTGTTAATTATTATTCTTTGGTGACCTTTTGGAGAGACAGAAGGCAGAAAGCAGATAGTTTAGCCAATTGTTTCACATAGCTCTGATGGAGAACTGTCCACACAGTTAGTTGCTGAAACAAGAGAGAATGTTCTCTCTTCATGTTTAAAATTCACTGTCATTTAACTGTTTTACCATGCTTGTATGACTAGCAAACGATTGCTGGATAAACTGAGGGAACTGGTTTCTGATTTATCACTTGGAAATGATGAATATTAGGCTAGGGCATGTAGCACAAGCCATGATGCATGGGATCAGGATAAACCTGGAGATGGGGAGGGTGTTGGTTGTTTTATTGGTACACAGATTTTCAACCACATAACAGAAATTAGGCCACAACACAAGTTGCATAGAGTTAACAACTCTATTTTCACTATGCCCAGGCTTGGTGAGTTTTCTAAAGCTTCATTTCCTCAAGTTATCTGATACCATTAAATTTGCTTTCCCCCTACCCTCCTTTCTTTATAACTTCTAATTCTTGTGTCTTAGAGAGATATGGAATAGTATGAATATGCTGATTTGAAGCATATTAGCTCACTTATGAGTCACCAGAAAAGTAACTCAAAATATCTTGAAAAAATGCATTTTCATTCCACAAAAGTACTGAAATTTCAAAGCTCTCACTTCTTCAGCAGTTGATATTGGCATTGCTGTTAAACTTGTCTTTTCTGGAGTGGGTCTGAAAACCCAGGAGCCTGGTTACAATTAGCCAGAATTGTAGTTTGTTTGCCATGGGATTTTCCACATCTACTACATAGAAAAATACCCTTCTCTCCTAAAATCCGTTTTCAAGCAACACATTCTGTTCTCACATGCTGATGTTTTTATAGTAATAATGGAGATAAGATGGGGTTGTGGATGAAATTTTCCACGACTCAAATACCCAGGCAAAGCAGAGGCCTGGTTTGCAGTCCAAGCCTGCAGCCTGTATTTCTGCCACAGTGGAGGGTCTCACATTAAAGCCCAGCCTAGATGCTGAGTTTCATGCCAGCAGATCCAGCCATGAGAACCAGCCCTGGATCTTAGGAGAACATTGCCTGCACAGAACTTGTTTAGCAAGCATTGGTTTAATCGGTTTCATCATACCCCATGTAGTTTTCTAGACTTTGTTTGTGCTTGATTCCCTTAATCTACATTGCTGTTGTGAGGACTACCGTATCAAAATGGGAAGAATAAACAAGCAAAACATCTGAGCAAGGCAGACCAGGCATGTTCTGCACTTGAAACGTTGACTCACAACCATAATCCTTTACCTCCTTCCAAGTTTTGATCTCCTCTCAGCTCTTGCCAAGTGATTCATAACCACCTGCACTACTGAGGAGGCTTGAGCAGCACCACACAGAGCCGCTCAGTGCATCACCCGTCACTTCCCTGGGATATTCCTCCCTGCCAGGGAGCCCACGGGCCACCTTCACTCTTGTCAGACTGCACCAAAACAAACCAGAATAAATGTGCCTGTACTTGCAATTACTTCACTAAAATATTTCTGCTTTAGTCAAAGATGTTGTCTGAGAACACAGGGGACAAGGGGAGGGAAAAGCAATGTTTGCCCTAGAATTTGAGAGGGGCAAAAAGTAAAAAGGGAAACCCCTTTATCTGGATGAAGTCTAAATCTTTTTTCCAGTAGACTTCTTGTATGTATAGTAACAAGGGTTGTCTGATGAAGGGAATTGTAGGGGTAAAAAGGAAACAAGAAAGCCAGGTAGTTTACTGCTTTGAGGAACCTGTCACAGAGAGGAATTGGAGGTAGAACCACCACAGAGCAGAGCCTGAGGAAAATACATAGCACCATCCTCTGATATATTCAGCAAAATGGGAAAAGTACCAGGATACATGTGCGAGTGCTGTGACCCCTGACTTGGCATTGTGTCACCTTCCTTCAGAAATAACATTGCAATGTCATTTTGTTATATTCCACATTATATGTGACACTGTCCGAAGGGACAGAGCAGGCATTTGTGTGAGTCCAGAACCTGAAGACTTGCAAGTAATTTCTAGAATCTGCAGTGACACCACGTGCATGTTTAAGTCCTAATTCCAGAGAGAGAGTTGTGTGCACAAAGGCCCTTTGTGTTGGGGTTCCTTTTACTGTTAGTTACATTGCCAGCACAATTACTTTAAAACTCGTTTTTACAAGTATTTCCTTCCAGATCCTCTACTTAAAGAAATGGGAATGCAGGCAGGCCAGGATTGTGTGATTGCCTCCAAAATCATCCTGGCCACAGGATGTTAAGTTTATTCAAGCTCCTTCTATGCTTGAATGTAGAAATAATAGCTAGAGGCAGCTGTCTTTCAAGCCTTTAACTACCAGGGGCAGTTTTTCTTCAATTAGTGAAAGATCTGATGCATGTAGTTAGCCTCTCTTGTAAACTAGAGGCTCTGACCTGGCTGCTGCCACTTCATAGGAAGACCTTGACTGGATGTTCTGAGGGGTCAAAAAAGTAAATTGAGCATAGATCAGTAAATGTTAGGAGGGGACGAAGAGAAGGGAAAGTTGATGCTCCCTAAATATGAAGTTCAATTGCACCTTGAACTGTGCATATGCAGCTCCACTTCCGTCATCTTAGAAGGTCTAGATGTACAGCAAAAAGGTTGGTAGACGATAACAAGGATTGTCCAAGATTTGGACCCTATTCATAGAGTGACTGGGTAAACTTGGACTTTTCAGCCTGGAAAAGTGCTGACTGAGGGTGCTGTGCAAGAAGTGGAGAAAACTCAGAGTGCTCTGGAGAGAGCACATAGAGGCAAAGTGTTTGTCACTCCATCCAAGAGCAACGGGGCACCAGATCCAAGCTAGTAAATTGCAGAGAAAACGAAGGGCAGTGGGTAAGGAGTTGTAGCAGATCTGTGCAAGACCTTTTTGAAGATCACTGTACAGGAGCTGCTGGGGGAACTGGATGAGAACTGGGGAGAGAGAAGAAACAGCACCGGGCTGAGGAAATCCCGTGCTGGAAATACAACCCGGGAGACCCAGAGGAGGCATTGTGTGCGTGTGTGTCCCGTTCTTGCTCATATATGAGGATTCTCTTCCGACCAGCGGAATGGTGCCAGCGGAATGGTGCCGGGCCAGTGGCATAGCACTTGAGGCCAGGTCTGGCAGCAGCACCGGCGACACCTGCCCGGTGTCAGCTCCCCGGGGCCGTGCTCCGCAGGCAGGGCGGGCTCACCGCGCTCCGCCTCCGCCGCGGCACCGGCGCTGCGGCGCGGGATGGGCGGGGACGGGACCGGAGCGGCGCTTCCCGGCGCTCCGCCTGCCGCTGGCACAGCCCAGTGGGGAGCCGAGCCGAGCCGTGCTGTCCTGTCCTGTCCTGTGCTGTGTTGTGTTGTGCTGCGGATGATGAGTGCCTGAGTGCCATAAAGCAGCGTCTGGGGCCAGGAGCGCCTGCGGCCACTTCCAGGTACAGTCCGGTGCGTCTTGTCCGTCCATACGTCCATCCATCTGCGTCTTCTTGCCAGCCCCGGCAGGACGGTCTCATTCCTCCTGGTGTTTAATCTCCTTCCTGGCTACCCAGTTCTGTACAGACAGAGCTGTCTCTTTTTTGGGAATCAGCATATTGGGGAAGGGAGAGAGACTTCAACCCAGCAGAAGAAGCACTTGGCGGTGCAGTGATTGGGTCCTTCTCCTTATCCCCTTCCCTGTAGTAAGATAGAACAGGGTCCTAAAACTGCACGATGTGATTTTTTTCCATGGCCATAATCCTTGGAGAAGCTTTCTCTGCTTTTATTTACGTCCATCAGTTCAATTGATTGCTGGTTTTCTTGGATGGGAAGGATAAAAAAGCACTGATTTACCAGATTGTGTTTGTAGGGCTGAGTAAAATGGGTGTGTGGGCGGGATGCGTGTGTGTGTCTTTTGCTGGGCATCTGCTGAGTGTAACTGTGGTAAAACTTCGGGTTCCTGTGCTGTGCGAGGTGGCAGCAGTTCAGAGGTACGAGGAGGGTAAGGACTGTTAAATGACCCAAAATCAGTGTTAAATGACCCAAGACCAGTGTGTTGCTTGTCGTGCTCAGTCCAGGCTGTAAACTAAGGCAGCCCTAACAAGCAGTGCCTCCCAGTCTGTGTGTAAAGCTAAATATAGCATAGAGGGGTGAGGAACTCTTTCAGGGGAGTTCCCCCGAACAGAGCGGAGCAGGACTGACTCCTCTCGAAGGGCAAGAATGGCCTGAAAAATCAAAAGAGCCGGGAACAAAGAGGTGCTCTGTACCTCGGGCAGCTCTGTCTAAGCGAGGAATGTTGAGGGGGTTGCTTTCAGTGAGATTACCGCCTTGGTGGGCTGAGATGACGTGCCATCTGTGGGAAATTGGGATCTGGGCAGGCAGGACTGGGTCTCTAGGCTGCCTCTTTATTTTGAAAGCTGAGAATGGCTTTTTGAGGTATGGCTTCCTCAGGTTTATCTTACGGCTTCCGAATGAGATGCCTTGGAGAGAAGCTGATAATCAGCTGAAAATCAATGCTGAAAATACTCAAGACAAGTAGCTAACTGATGAGCTGTACTGGAGAGAACTAATAGGTGAGACCAAGCTCTGATTTTGGATAAGCAGTGGGGATGTCACTCCTTTGAACAGCAAGACTGAAACAGGCCACTGTAAGATTTGTTAAATCTTTGTGAAAGAGGGAAGAAATTACTGATTTAGCAGGAGTTAAGCTCACAGCTGTGCCACACACTGAGTAAAATGCTTTTTTTGTATGGTGCACTGAATCCCTGTTGGTTTTCATTCTCCATGGCTTCCTTCTGCTGAGGTTTTGGGGGACAGCACAGTGTGTTGCTGCCTGTGCTCCAATTGTGTGGGTTATCTAAACAGTCCTTGGGGAGTGTAGAGTCACCCTACTTGTTCATGGTCTGCGGGGTGAGCTGCTGTGACACTGTGTCAGAAGTGACAGGCACAGTTCAACCATGGAGCAGCATCGGTGAAGGAATATGAACTGGAAAAGCTGACAATATGGGGCTTTGCTTTTGTAACCGAGTGGTTAAAAAGTGAGTTTTTCTTGGGGTGAAGGCAGGAAGGAGCTGTGTGTGGATCATATTGCCAGTCTGTGCTGTACATCACTCTAGGGGTCTGGTGTTATGACATGTACTAGGGCTGGTAGGGATAGATTGCCTGCATTTCAGAGGAGGAGGCAGAATTTGTGATTGCACATACTTAAGCACTTTTTCCAAATGTTAGTAAACACACAGGTGTACTCTGCAAGCACTGACAAGTGCCCTTTGCTTGGCATGGGTATGAGGGGCTGAGCCACATCATCTAGTAAACACTTTGATAGAAAATGAGCTTGTAAACAAAACTTCCAGAGAGCATTTTGCAGCCACAGCAAGACAATACATAATTTACAAACAGGAGGCAAAGACTCCAGCTGAAAGCTGTAGCTAATTTCTCCTCTGTTCTAGCTGCCGTAAGAAGTAGTATTAAAAAACTAAATCACTATAGTGAGGAACCTGAATGGGTGGCATTTAGTATGGCTGTATTTTTAAATGGAAAATGTGCAGTATCATGACAACAATCCAGCTCACTCTCCCTAGGCGGCTCCAGAATAGCACTGCATGACTCAGATCCATGCATTCTGACTATTTTGGTTTTGATTCATTAAAATGCATCTTCTCCCCAGAATAAAATGTTCCCCAGGTCACTTGCCCCTCCCATGGGGTCAGGTGCTCTGCTTGCTTCTTGTCGCATCTGGAAATAGGGGCAGAAATACCAGGTAACACACCTGCAGAGAGGAGCCTGGGAGCTGTGAGGCCAGCACAGTGAGCCATTTGGATTCATAAGGAGTAAGACAGAGGATAAATCAGCTTGAGTCAGATTGGGGAGTGGGGTATTCTCTGAGATAATTGCTCTCATTGATACAAGGCCAGGTGCTTTCCGCATGAATGTAGCGTGCTGAACTGACAGTACTTGTCCATCAGGACTAGAGTTGATCCTCCCTTAAACATCCTGCAGGGATTCAGACACTATTAGGCCATGTTTGTAATGATCTTTTCGCGGCCCAGCGTGGTGTACATTTGCTCAATATCATACCTACTGGGTGGTGACTTAATAGGTGTAATTGTTTCAGGGCAAGGAGCATTTGACCATCGATTGCAAAGCCCAAGGGTCCACCCTCAGTCGCGCACGGGAACTGCTGCTGGGTCTCAAAGGCTGACATAAACCAGCAGAGGCAGCGTGTGAGGGGAGGAGATTTCTGCTATGGCCCTGGGGAAAAAAGCTCTTTTCAGTCATTTTGGCTATAATGTGCTTCTCTTTGATTTCCCAAGGAATCAGTCAAGCTGATTGCAGACAACTGTTCTACAAGTCCTCTGTACCTCAGACCCAGCTCTGCTCTAGAAGCCACTGGCTGATACCCAGCCTAGATATAAATGGGTGTGAGGCAAGTATAACTGATGCAGATACGGAGTTGTACTTCCTTTCTTAACTGCCAAAGTGGAACCATCCATTTTTATCTTCATTCTAGGCATTGGAAAGTGGGTTTTTTGTTGTTGTGTTGGTGGTTTTTTAACTGAAGTATTTCTGTTGCAGAAAATGTAAATATACTGCTTTCAGCCTGCTGTATATTGAAGTGTCAGTAAAAATTCTGTACTGTTTATGGAAACATAAGGACTCAGCAACTGAGGAAAAAGAAGATTATATTAATTGTTTGCCTTAAAACCAGTATTTTTTCTACATCATCTAAATAGCAAAGAGACATTTGGCAATGAGGTTTTAGGTAGAAACAGTTAAATGAAATTTAGTACTGTTATTTAACACTACTACAGCTTGCTGTTGTAAATTACAACTTGGCTGCTTATTATGATTACAAAAGGGAAAGATGTTTTCTTTTGAAGTGTAGTGTAGGTTGCACTGAAAGGCCAAGCATGGATGTCTGCAAAGAGCAGCAGTTTGGGGATTCAGAAGGTTGTCTTGCTTTGATGAGGCCGAAGAAGGAACCGTGTTGAGAGAGCTTCATGCTTAAGGCTGGTACCGTGCTCCTGGCAGTACTGTATGATACACCTTCTGTACACCTTTTGAAAAAAGATCTTAGTGCTTAATGAAAGGAAATAACCCCATACTTATTATCCCTCTTTGTACTGTCAAGCAGAGGAACGCACTAATGAGAAACTGAGTGACTTGACTAAAGCCACGTGAGGAGCTTGTAGCAGAGTCAGAAGCAGATCCCATCTACCAGCTGCCAGGTCTAAGCACTGAAATAATGCTGCTTCTGTTGGCTGTGGATAGACATGTGAACAGCTCTTGATGAAGCTGGTTATCACTCTGAAAAGGTCCAGACCCACACTTAGCTACTGACCATGCAGATAGAGAAGGTGGCTTTGATCACCTGGCGTGGGTTAGGATTACATCCCTGTCACATCCCAGGGTTCACATCCCTGTCACATAGAGTGGATCATGCTCCCCAAGATTAGTGAAAGTCTAATACCACAATGATCCTCTTCTGGTGATAGTGTAGGGGAAACTGCTCCCATAAAACATCAAATTTCAGTTTTGTCAGTTTGAAGGGCACGGGAGGCACAAAGCCTGCTACAGAAATGATGCAGATTGCAGGACTCTGTAGATACAGAGCTATAGGACTCGTGTCAGAGGTCTGATTCATGGTGGGGGTAGCATAGCTTGGGTGGCATCACAGGCCCCATCTGTCCACCCCACCCCACACCCCATTCCTGGACATCTCCGCCGCTGTGAATCAGCTGCTGAATCACAGGTTTTACAGTGTGATGTTTTGGAGTAAAACATCACTGCTATTCACTTGCTTTCAAACTCCTGACCTCAGAACTACAGCAATCCATCAGCTGATTGAGGAGCAGCATCCTGGCTGCCCGTCAGCAGTGTGGGAGCTGGGATGGTGAACTCCTCCAGGCTGTGGAGCTCTGCATCCTGCTGGTGGATGGAAGCCCTGACAAACCAGTCTGCAGCTGGCTGAGTAGAGAGGTGGGATTTTAGTCTTTTAAGGCTGTAATATTTAAGTACAAAATAGAGCAAATGGCAAAACTGTTCTGTGCTTCACAGGGTGCAATATGTAGAATGCTTTGTGCTTCTGAAATCCCCACCCTGCTTTAGTAAGGTAAAGAAGTGTAAGGCTTTAGTATCATTCTTGTGTTTTCTTTGCATTTAATATACTTGTATTCTTAAGCCAAACTATCAATTTTGCCATCAGCAGTCTCAGCCAATTTCTAAATGCTTTGGACAGGCCAGCCAGTAGATTGTCTGCCTTTCCTGGTGGTATTTGATGTGGGACAAAATTTAACACACGGGACTGAGGAGATCATACTCAGCTTGTGCATTAGCTTGATTTTAAACAAAGTGCTTGGAGGAGAGTCTATTTATGAATTTTTGTAAAAGAAAGCTTGGGGTGAGGAGAAGTTGTTCCTTAATATGATCCCAGTATTGGTTGTCCATCAAAACTTCCTTGCTTTCAGTCCAGCTGCCTGCTCAGAAATTTTGGTAGAAAAGAGTAGCTATATGTGTTGTCTGTTGTTTAAGATGAGAGGTGTTTCACTGAATCCTTTGGCTGGCCTGAGACTCTTGTTCATCTTTTTCCATTTCATTAATTCTGTAAATCTCTCAAGTTTTGCAGGAGTCACTATAGATGGAACATGCAGTAGGCTGAAATTTTCTAGAATCTCTTGTGACTTCTGACATTTAATTACTGCTGTGCTAATCCATCATGCCACTTATATACTTACCCTGTTTATTCATGTTTTAAACTTGTCTTCTGAAACTGGGATTATCAAAAATATGTATGAGGTAAAAAGACCCCACACTTTTATGAGAAAAGCCTTATTTTGCATTCAAATGCTAAAAGGACACCACCCAGATGGAGAAATTATCCACAAAATTAAATTAAACTTACAAATGAACTTAACAACAAGATTAATCAAGTACATTGATTAAAAAAATGATGAAGCATACTTCTTATCTTTCTAAATGATTGTGGCCTCCTCGGTTTTAACCTACAGATAGAAATCTCAGCAGCACTGTGGTAATGGAAAGAGACAAGTGCGTTAAGAAATAATATGTTATAGGCGTGGTATCCTTCTAGTGTCGTGTGTTTCGAGGCTGTTGCGTTTGTGTGTCCAGCAGCACAGACAAATTGTATCATGTGTTTTGTTTGGGAGGAACACATGTCCTGTCCTCACCCTGGACTGAGTAATTTTCCTGCAGCTGGGATTTTTGCCGTGATGCAGTTTGCCTGCATGTGCTTGGCTGGCACTGCAGCAGTGCTGTCACAGCCACCCTCAGCATCATTAGACTCACTCTCTCTTCCTGCCCCACTGAAGAAGAGGATGGGAGAGAACAGAAGGGGACCTGATTTGTGGGGCTTAAGCAGGGGACGTGGATTTACAGCACATCAGCAATGAAGAGGAACTTGTTTGTTTCCTTCCCTTTTTCTAAACTTGCAGATTTGGAGAAATTCAAGGCATTCTTAACCCCCACACAGTGTTCCTAATGTTCCCAAGGAAACACATAAATGTATTCAGATCCATCACACCTTTGCAGTTCAGTATCCAAGGACTTTAATTTCGAGTCATTCAGGATTCACTTAATTACTGTGCCAAAGTTCTCATACATTGTATGAGTGATCAGTCAGCAGTGCTGCATCTGACCTTCCCAATTCATCAACTGGGTCTATTTATAGAACCAAGAAAGATGCACATTCAGGGGGAAAATGCCTCTACTTGAAATTCAGTTCCTCGTTTATTCTTTGCTTACTAGGGTTTTTCATTTTCCTTTGCAGCTTATTGTTGCCTGGGTGATTTTTGGAAAACTTTACGAAGTTGTTCATCCTCTGCTGTTTTAGTGAAAATCAAAAAGTACTTTACGGCTCAGGTTTCTCATATCTACCTCAGGTCTTTCCTTGCCATACCAGCAACTGTGCAAGATGTATTTCTATTGTTATGCCACTGTCCAGCATGGATAATTTTGGTCCTCTTGTTCCTCTGGGGTAGATTCCTTATGAAAGGTTCTTAATCTTCCTCATGATTTTAGCCTGGAAAAAGGCGATATCACTCCCCTTTCCATCTCCTATGTGAGTATGAAATAATACTCTGTACTCTGCCTCTTAAAAGATACAGTTAAGAAGAAGTAATTCTAGGAAGGAACTATAGCTCAGAGTTGGTGCTGAAGTCACACTCAGAGAACTGCATGGCAAATTCTTCACAAAGAGTGGAAGCAAGAAGGCTTGAGCTGGGATAGTTCTGTGATATTAAATGCTGCAAGTAAAGCACGTGAAACACCCATCTGGGAGTTTTTCTGGTTTCTTATCTTCTCAGTAGCTTGAGCTGTAAAATTTTCATTTACCTTTCAGTGCAAAGAAACAAAAGCTTTGTGAGCAAAGCACAGGCACGGCAGAGCTCTGTGGAATGCCATGGGTGGCCTCTGTGTCTGGTATGCTTTTGTTCTGGGCAGCCTGGGTGGATGCCCCGAGCAGTGCAAAAGGATTCCAGCTGCTCCAGCCAGCGAGTCAGCTTTATCAAGGGCCTGGCGCAGATGCCTCGACACAAACACGCGTAGTATGGGGAACAAACAAAAAGAATTAGAGACATGCACATGCCTGCATGGGCGTGATACCGCTGGCATCGCAGAGACGTGGTGGGGTGGCTCCTGTGGCTGGGGTATTGGAATGGGAGGTTGTAGGCTTTTCGTGAAAGACAGGCGAGGGAGGAGAAGGAGGGGGTGCAGGAGGAATACGGGGAAATTGTACAGAAAGCTAGGGATTGAGGTTAGGGAAGCCAAGGGCCAGTTAGAATTGCGTCTGGCCAGAGATGTCAAAGACAACAGAAAGGGCTTCTCTAGGTATGTTGCTAACAAAGGAAAGAGTAGGGATGATGAGGGCCCTCTCTGGAACTTGGCTCCTGCAGGAAGTCAGCCTTTTGTTTTGCCATACCTCAATTTTATGATGGCCTCCTTAATAACAATGGTGGATGGTAATCACCTGCTAAATGGGGTTAAGGGTTTCTGATTGTACAGGGAACAGCTCTGAGGGGATGTAATTGCATTTCTGAAGTTTGCATCTTTTAAGGGGAGGTGTGCCTTGGGACTCATACCATTCTTCTGCCTGAGGGATATAGTGTGGAGAAGACTACCTAACAGAGGAGCTGAAAATGTTTGGCAGTGGCTTTAAAGGCACTTTTCATGGCTACTACTGAACTTCTCAGTGTGTGCTTCTACAAAGGATACGAGCTGTCCATATTGTTTGCTTTATTGTATGAATCTGATGTGCAGCCTGAGCTCTTTAACATAAATTAAAACAAACCAATGCAACCTTACACTGTTTATAGAAGAAAAGAGATTTTTTTTTTTTCCTGTTGTTGAACATAAAGGTTTGGACAAGCACTTGGCAGACCGACAGCTACGTCTGATTCCTTTAGTTTTGCCAAGCTGAAACTTGGCTGAAGTAGGAGATTGTGGGGGTTTATGCACATTGTCTTTGGCTCTGACTTCCTATTTACAGTGCTGTTACTGGGCAGGCTGAGACTTCTTTCTTGTCAGAGGCTACTCAGAGACAGAATATGGACCTCAATGCCCAAGGTCTCATGTTCTCCATAATGATACTAAATGCAGAAAAAATGTTGTATTCCTCTTTCCACAGTGCAGAGTTATTGACTTCTCTCTGTCACAGGAGAGCATCACTGGTAAAGCCAGGAAATTATTTCATTGCTTTTTCCTCCAAGTTGGGTCTTTAATGGGAAAAAAAAAAGGGTAAATAAAAAAAAAAATAAAAGCCACTCTTTTCGTTCTTGGGGGAAAAAAAAGAAATAGAGAAAAGATAAATGGGTTTCCATGTGATTTCTAGCCAAAAGTTTCCAAAGCCCAGTTAAAAAGTTCCAGTTTTTAACTCCCAGGATATTTTTCACTGGAATAATATTTCTTGTCTTTTTTTCCATTTCCTGCTCATCAGATCTTGCCCTGCTGTGCTTTATCAACAATCTTTTTAGGTCCCAAGATACCTCTGCTCTATACACCACGGATTTGTGGACCATTATCTGCTCTGTAACCAAATTTCAGTTCCGCTCAAGTTATTCTGAAGGCAGGTTTTGGCTGAAGCTTTAGCCAAAGAAGCTTCTAATTAGAACTAAGCCTGCTGCTTTGTGTCTCCACCTCCAAATAAAATACAGCAGAGGAGTCAAGGTCAAGATAATAAAGGAGTCATGCTGGAAAAGCACATGTGTTGTATGAATCATCCCGTTGGCTATGCTATATTTATCTCTGTCACACTTTGATATCATCCCTTTTCATCGCATGGAGAACGTGTCCTGTGTCCTGTTCACTTCCAAGTGAAATCCAGTTCTGACCATACAGAACATCACCACAACTTGGTGTCTCACTGAAGCTTGACTGAGCCCTCTTTGTCAAGCAGCTTCCAGAAATACGTAACATACAAGTGAGACAATATGTACCCTTTGGGACAGATTTTGGAGAATTTTATTTTATGGTTACAAATCAGTACATCTATTGATGGCCTGATGGTTTTTTTCCTTCCTGTTGATGAGGCACTAGGTGACTCTCTGTCTCCAACCTGTCTGATTTCTGTGGTGAGGGTTGCATGAAATCAAAACTAATTGCTGGCTAGATCTGGCTAAATCCCCTGCCGATTCCAGTCTCACCCTGAATCAGGCTCTTTTGGATAATATGAGATCTGGGTTGAAACAACTACTCTCCTTGGTTTCTCACAAGTGCTAATATTGGTGTCAAGTTGTTTTGCAGGTGCAGACTAGCCTTTCTCACTTCCCTGTGGAGTATTACCTTGGAGCCACAGTGCTGCAAGTGTTTGGAACAGTTTACACACTGTTCACTACCATTTGCATTTTGACTGAATACACTGCACTACAGTAGCTGAAAAGAATTCTGAATTTTGGTGCAAACAGGACATCTCTCAGTGCCAGTGGGCTGAAGAATATTTTGGAGTTGGTTCAAGTCTGTGGCTTTGCATACACAGTATGAAAACCTAGGAAGTGCTGCAGAAGGTTCCTGTCAGCTCCTTAATAATGTTTTGTTCCTCAAACTGGGTTAGCTTTGCAAGGAACCTGAAAGACCAGGAGTCTTAATGCATCAGAATGCTTTATTGGTGCAGATCATGGCTGTGGTAGGGTTGCACCTCACCTGCCCAGTAATGTGAACTCTCTAGTACAGGAACCTGTTAAGTTCAGTCCAGCACTTCTCACTGTTAGCTGTGGCACGTGTATTTACTTCATTCTTCTCCCAGTTCACTGGGCTGAATGGAAGTGAATTGCTGGTTGAATAGCTGTGCAGAGTGTCTAATGTCACTTTTCAGACATGGAGACTTTTCAGTCTTTCCCATTTTGATGCAGATGTCTTTTGGCACCTCTCAAGGTGGGATTAACACAGGTGGTGTAGGCCAGGAGGCTCTCTCCACTGTCCTTCTCTGCCTTTGTTTTTGGCTTTCTCTTACTGTTTATTTACTGAACCGCTCAGGCTTGTGCTGGTTTGAATGCCTCCATTGCCTGGACACACTGCCAGCAGCAGCAGCAAGTCTGTGTGGTGCTTCAGGTCCAAGCTAAGGAATCTGGCTAATAGCTTAATAGCTTCTCATCTCCACCGAGCTCACTCTGAAAAGTGCTTTATTGTGGGTTGGGGAGCACACAGATGGCAGCACGCTATTCATCTCCAGGCTGTCACATCACTAGTTGTTCTCAAAACCGGGTGCCTTCACAGGCTGGTGTTTGCTGAGGTCTGTGGCTTTAAAGAGCCTTTGCCCGAATAGGATTTGATACAATGGAGAGAAAAGAAACAGCATCTGCACTTACAATGATGGCTCAGAGGCATTAATGCTTTTCTCATGCACACGCACATGCTCTGTCGACACATGAGCACAGCAGCCCGTGGATATTGTCCTGCCACTTTGATCTCCCTTGCCTCGAAGTTGTGGGGAGGACTGGAAGCAAAGTGCTGTCCCCTTTTGCAGTTTATCTGTCTCTCCCTGAATGCCTATCAGCACCCACAGCCCAGTAACTGCTGCAGTGGAGTTAAAACCAGCACGTTAGTGGTTAAAGCTGGGCACAAACTTAGCTTGCCATCGAGTTCCTTTTAAGTTCCTTAAACTGACAAGAACTGCTACTCCCAGCAAGCAGGGAAGGGGGGAGAAGGAAGGAGTTTATAACTCAACACTCAAGCAGAGAGATTTTATCTTTTGGCCTTTTCAGATCCTGCATTACCAAGAGAGCTCTTGGGTGGTCATGGCCCCCTTGCTGCCCACCCACTGCTCTGAATGACTGAACAGCCTGCAGCACTGACTGATCTTTTCCTTGGAAAGACGTTTTGATTCCACAGGCACTAAGATGCAGACTGATGAGTAATTGCTTTATTTTTCCTAAAGATGGAAAACACAGGGCTGGATTTTTCACATTTCACGGAATTTGGGGAGAGGGTTTAGCAAAACTCTGAGTCTGGTCTCATCTTTTATATCATTGGTGAACTTGGACAACAATGGTAAGCGACTATACACAGGCAAGTTTTTCCAAATTTCTGTAGAGCCACTCAGAGAGTAGGTGGAGGCGGATGCACTGAAGCATCAGGCTTTAGCCTGGGTCACACCTGTCACAGTGTTATTGGGAAAACCAAGCACCAATTTACCAGGGTGGAGTTGGGAAATGGGAGGTTTGGGATTGCAGTTACATGGCCGTCGTGTTGCATAAAGGGGACTGTCCTCTCTCATAACCTCTTCAGGGCTTCACTTCAGTCTCTCTCCTTCTGCACTGGCTGGGGGTGTGTCAGCCTGAGCACGCTTCCCCATCTGAGTGCTGCTCTTAGGGAGCTACTTTCAGGATTTGCCCAAAGTTGTCGGTGAACATTATGCCACATCCCCAAAAGCTTTAGAGAAAGTCTGAGTTCCCAAAGCCTGTCAGGATTCTTGTACCTCCTTCTAACTCTTAGCCTGGATGTCTTATCTGTCCTTTAATAGAGAAACAGCAAGGTATAAAAGAAGCACCTGGCGACTGTGACAGACAGTGATGAAAGCCTGTTTTGGCCCTTTCCTGAGAAGTCTTCACAGGCTTGAAAACAGTCTGCAAGTAACCCATGGTGTGACTCTGGGTTTTCTTTCTAGTGCAGTGCTATCTCTGGAAGATAGAAAACCCCTTACACTGTACCTTCTGTGAATTATCCCTTATCTCTTTTGTGTGTCTCCTCAGGGAAAGATGCCACAGACACCTCCCTTTGCAGCAATGTTTGACAGCAGCGGCTACAACAGGAACCTGTATCAGACAAAAGAGGACAACTGTGGAGGGCTCTATTACCATGACAATATTCTCCTGTCGGGGTCTCTGGAAGCTCTGATCCAGCACTTAGTACCCAACGTGGATTATTATCCTGACGTAAGTTACACACCCAGCTAACTGTATGGCCAGGCCTGATGCATCTCCTAAAGGGGAACTTTCTCATGTGCAGCAAAAGCAGAATGTGTCACATCCAATGGCTAAGGAACGGGTTCAAGTGGCTGCCCAGCAGTGATAAGATAACATGTGCTTTACCTGAGTGCAGCATGCAGTAACTCACCTAGCCGAGGAAGTCTAATGCTTTTATTACTCCTATTGTGAGGTGAGCAACCCTGGTGACTCATTTATAAAGCACGCACCTAGACTGGCCTACTGCTTGATGGATTGTGTGTACCATAGACCCTCAAAAATCTGCCAGACAGGCTGAAAGGAAAGGCACGACCACCCTTGTGACAGAATTAAAGCATTTATTGCAAAACGAAGCAATTTTTAATGCGTGTTTCCCATTGCTCATCTGAGGTCCACCTGTATTGTGCAATTAGCAACCTAAATGTTGGACTAGTACCACCCTGGATGTGAGAACAGGAGGTTTGTCATCTGAGAATTTTTGGCCTATCTAGGCACACCCATACACTGAGACTTCTTACATAATTCTTAGAAAAGAAGATAAAAAAGAATTATATCAAAAGGTGGCAGGAAAGGTCAGTTGGGGATAACTGGTGGATGATGAAACTGTAGCTTTACTTGTTGACATGCTCCTGCTGAAGACATAACTCTGCTTATATTCACCTTCTGTTATTTTATAGATCTGTTCACATTTCCAAGACAGGATCTTTTTTAACTTGGATCAGAATTAACAGCAGCACAGGACTGTGCTTAAGCTTAAGCTTATCCATTAATGTTTAGTGTAAACTTCAAATATGTAGCAATTTAGACACTGGTTGGTCAAACATGATGATTTATTCCAAGTTTCTAGAGCCAGAACATTGTAGAGTCTTTCTAGAGAGGGTGCCCTAGATACTTAACTACTGGCAAAGTGGAAAGTGGAATGGATATTCTGAATATCCATCCCACACTGAGTTCAAATCATGATATATGGAAAATCAAAGCAAGATAAGGATCTGCTTCGTGTAACCTCAGAATGAGTTACTGAATTTTATTCTGTAAAATTAAGCTATGTAGTTCCCTCCACTTTCACCCAGGAGATAAAGCTTTACTGTAGAGCAAGAGAAGATGAGTTGAAATTTTACCCTGAGTAATTCCAAGTAATGAGCTTGCAATAAGGCTATATGCAATAGGAGAGGTAAACCACCTCTGCCCTGCCTTGTTTTGGTTTAATCTTGCATAACTTGGCTCAAGCACAAACTTATAATACTGGTTCTGGAGCAATGATAAGTGTTAAATTAAATGCTCACCTCTGTAGTAATTGCTTTTGGCACAGCCACATGTAGAGTTTTCTTCTGCAGAAAACAAAGTATCAGGAACAGATTTTTCAGGAAGAAAAAATAGATATTTTTCTTCCTGAAAAAATATACCAGCATTTCTTATATTTGAGAAAATATAAGAAATGCTGGTAATTTATGCCTTTCTCTGTCTTCCTCTTGTTTGCAGAGGACATACATCTTCACCTTCCTTCTCAGTTCCCGTCTCTTCATGCATCCCTACGAGCTCATGGCCAAAGTCTGCCACCTGTGCGTTGAGCAGCAGAGACGCAGTGAGCCTGGCCTGGACAAGGTAAGATCCCACATTCTCAGGGGCTTCCCAGATCCCTGCCCAAACCAAAAGGCTCCTATTCAGGAGAGTCCTCAGTAGGATTGAACAGATGGAAAACCTGACGCAACCAACTAGAATTTGACCCTTTATTCTCTGAGATTCATGGGGAATTTCCACACTGCTCAGCCTGTCCTCCATGAGGGCTGCTGCTTCTGCTGCACTGTTTGTTCTACCAAGAGAATCTCCAAACCAGGGTCCTGAACAGGCCAAAATCTGCCCTCTGAAAGTCCAAGGTAGAGGTTTTGTTGTCCCCCTTCCTTACTTCACCGAGAACCAAAAATCATTTTGTGGTCACTGTGCCCAAGGCAGCCTCCAGCCACTACATGTCCCACCAGCACTCCCTCTCTCTGTACAAAGGTTTCTCACTATAAGGTGTAGTCCATGCATAAGTCTTGGCACAAATGAAATATAGCATTTTCTTTGTTGATGGTTAGTCATAAGTTATGGAAGCACTAATCAGTGCCTTGCACTGAGACACTCCTGATAATGAAGGGAGTTATTTCCACCCACCTGAGGCCTCACTTCCAGGTCAGCTAAGCCAATGAGAGTCTCTTCATTGGCTTCCATGACCATTGGCTCTGACATGTAATCCAGTGCTGAATTAAGTTAAACTTAAAAATTTACCCAACATTCTTACCCTTATGCTCCACAGTATCCTACAGAACAGAATGCTATTTCCTTTGAGCTAGATATTTCCTGCATTTCTCTTACATGTAACATTCCACACTACTGTTTCCAAATAGAACTGGACACAAAAAATTGCACCAAAAATCCTACAGTTGTTGACTGAGTGGACAGAGACTTTTCCCTATGATTTCCGAGACGAAAGAATGATGAGGAACTTAAAGGAGTTGGCACAAAGAATAGCCAGTGGGGATGAGGTAAGTTGTCTGCACACAAAGTTGTTGGATAAAAAGGCATTCCTTTTACTGCTTTGATATTGCTGTTAATAACGTGGTGTGGCTCTGGGTGTTTGAGAAAATTTATTATGAAGGTGCTGGTAGGCAAAAAGTTCTGGCTGGTACTTAAGCCTAGGACAAAACCACACAGCATAAGCAGATCTTTTCCAGAGCATGGGCAAGGTTCTCTCCATCTCTCAGCCCACAACACAATCCCACATTGTGCAGACAGGCACAACTTGGTGGATGTTAGTATTTATCATTTTAGCGATTCAGCTTGGAAGAAGCTAGCTAGGACAGTAGCTGAGAAATCCCTATCAATGTTGATCATTTCTTGGGTAAGATGTATTGGAATTGGGCCTTTGACCTATAGGTCAATGGAAAAGTTATAGCAGGTTTGGGGAGAAATTTCCAAAAGAGAACTGGACCAGAAAGAATTACCTTGAGCTTAAAGTATCAACTCAGAAGAAGTCTGTTGTATTCCTTCCTGTGGATGGAGCACACAAGGAAATCACCTGACCTTTTTCTAAATCCCACTTTTAAGATGGAAGTAAAGTTCCACATAGGCATTACAAAATATTTTGATGCTTAACTGATGCTTGTCTTTTAAGTACTGAAATAAACTCAGCCAAAAGGCAAGGGTTATATTTACTTAGTAGAAAGGCAATTAACAAGGTTTCAGTAAGCAGATCCTGTGTAGCTGGCATAATACTGCGATTGCAAAAGACACCGGAGTGGCATTTGGAAGAACTATAAACACAAATAGCAATTGCTAAATGGCATTGGGTTTCTAGTGCTCCTCAGGGACCAGTGTTCCTTATATAAGCTTTTGAGTAATGATATGGATGAGGCAGCAAACAGCACATTAACAGGCATGGAGGTAAGCTGGACTGGGAGGAGCTGAGAGTGCTGCCAGAGCCCTAGAAGGGTCTTGAGAGGCTGTACACAAGCGTGGAAAAGAACAAACTGAGCTGAATTTGGAAGCTGAAATACATTTTGATGTTGTGAAAGTGGGGAGGGACAAAAGAAGATGGGACAAGGGAGTGAGAAGCAGAGATACCAGTGAAAAAGAGAACCAATTTGATGTGCAAGGTGAAGGTTGCAAGATAGCTCCAGGGAGCTTTGGACTGGGGAGAGGCAAGAGGTGTGCCCTCACTCCAGGGGTGCCTGGTTGCTTTGTTTCTAGATACTCTTCATAGCAAGGTAGGAAACTGAAGTTCAGTTCAAGGCAAAGTAGTTAAGATTGAGGGCTCACACCCACTTGAAAAATACTCACTGGCACACAAAAAAAGAACTGTTTAGCCTGGAGGAAGTTGAGTTGGTGGATGGAAGAGGGAAATGAGAAGAGAGAAGGGTTGTCTGCAGGGAAGTTTCTGGCAATTGCAAGACAGTTTAAATACTGAAATCGTCTATTGAAGGGAAAGGCAAATGTACAAAGCTGCTAGGAAATGTGCAAAGGGAGCAATCTTACTCTGCAGAGAGCTATAAATCCTTTCTAGCTGTAGCTTTGAGGGCTTTTTGACTTTGAGGTTTCCTTTAGAAAGACAAAGTGAAAGCAAGTACTGCAGTAAATTGACTTGTTTTATTGTGAACTGCTTGGAACAGTAAATGGCAACTTCCTTGACCTTGCTTTTCTACAGATCACTTGGATTTTTGTGAGTCATTACCTTTAAGGATACAAAAGAAGTAGTTTCCTACTCCTGTTTGCTACAATTCTACTTACAGCTTCTCATTCCACTTCCTGAATTATTGTACTCCAGTTCTTTTGAGAGCTGTCAGTACGAGTCCAAGCAAAACCTCTCACCACACTAATGTATTGCTACTTCAAAACAACATATTTGGGAAAAGCTTTGGAGGAAAGGACAAATTCATCAGAATAAAGGAAATATTTCTGCCTTGGACTGATCATACTATATTGTGCAGACAATAGATTTTGGATGATCCTTTTTCAAGCCACTTAGGTTTTGCTTTAATGGCTTTAGGATGATACGTGGAATTTGGAAGAGTAACCACCCTGCTTACACAGATCTGTCTACTTAAGAGCTGAGTCCTGCTCCTACTTAAAATTGTCACTCCTGTTAACTTAAATCACTACATGAAAAGGCCTGCAAAGGTGGAAGAAGAGAGAGATGGTTTTATTATCTTCTCTTTTTCCTCAGATTCACTGCAAGTTTTAACTCTGACTTCAGTGAAATTGGTCTTGATTTGCTGCAGAGAGAAGCAGGCCTTTCATTCATCACTGAATGGCCACATTCTTGGTTTTTTTCTGTGGTCTTAAGCAGGAGAAGATGGAGTATTTTCATTTCTTGTATTTCCTCCAGCGGTGGTTGGTACTTTTCAGGAAGTGGATTGAATACATCTTTTCTGCTGTTCCTTGAGCCAACTGAGTTGATATTGAACTGTGAGACAATCACTGTTTAAACCCTCAGCTGGATTCCTTTCAGTCTGATGAAATGCTAATATTAAAAATTCACATAATAGAGCTTATCTTAAGTTGACAACAAATACAGGTATCTGCATCCATCTGTTGGGGTGTCACACAGGCTTTAATGCTGTCTTCTCGCATTTTGGAAGTGTTTTCTGATTGTTTGATGTTAAAACAGGTGTACCGGAAGAACGTGCAGCAGCTCCTCCAGAACCTGATTCGGAAGCTGGCCGCGGTTACCCAGTATGAGGAAGTGCTTGCAAAAATTGATGCCACCACATCCACAGATCGCCTCACGCTCCTAAAGACCAAGCCCCAGTCCATCCAGAGGGACATAATCACAGTCTGCAATGATCCCTACGTGTTAGCGCAGCAGCTGACACACATAGAGCTTGTGAGTTGTTATGCTCCCAAGGATGACTTCATCCTCCGCCTCTTTTTGAAGTGCAGGTTAACAGGGAATATGACTTGGCTGTTTCTCTGCTTTATTTAGGAGAGACTCAATTATATTGGACCAGAAGAATTTATCCAGGCGTTTGTGCAAAAGGATCCTTTGAATAATGACAAGGTAATGGGAGCAGATCTGGAGCAGCTCTGAAATGCACCATCACCATGAGCTGGAAGTGAGGTCCAGCAATAAATGAGGATCAGTAGAAAACAAGCTTTAGTATTCCCATTAAACATTTTGTTAATGGTTTTTTTCTTTCTGGAGGGCAACTCCTAAAGCTCCGACACTCAGCCAACAAATTGACTTAAATGAACACATTTCCTGGGTTTTCTGACTTAAGCTAAGGGAGAACTTAATCCTGTGAACGTTTTCCCCAGGCTGTGTATGCAGCCTGCAGTTGGAAGAGGCTGAGTTTAACTTTGGTTTCTCCATTATTCATTTTCCACGTCTGTTCTTCCTTTTAGTAAACTGAACCCTTTGCAGCCAAGTGGCACATGGGGCAATTTGCAGGTAGAGCAGACATAACAAAAAGGGCCCAGAGGGCTCTAGATCTATGTGAGATGGAGGGCAAGCATGCAGTATTTTTAGCCAGCCGTGATGGAGTTGCCTTCTCCTTGAGTGCTGTTTTCAAAATGACTTAATTTTTATGTTTTTCAAGATGACTTAACCTGTGTAAATAAACTGTGCCAAAGTCAGTCCATTAAAACTTGAATTAACTTAAAATGACAAACAGAATAGATTGATGCAAGTTTACAGTTTGATGTTCAGTCAGATGGTCTCAAACTGATTTTGCAGACAGAGATCACTGAAACTCCTGTCTACTCCTTTTTAGGCAACCCTAAGATGTGGTGTGGGAACGATTCCAAGATAATACAGAATAGCACTGCTCAGGAAAGGGAGAATCCAATCAAAATGGTAGAGCTGATCTCCCAGAGTTAGGATGCAGTATGTCCATTTGTCATCAACAGCCAAACATAATGTGCCTGGCCTCTCTTTTCCTGCTGCACTTGCAGAGAGCTTAATGTTGTATCTACTCTATTGGTGGGACTGGAGTAAGGACTGAAACAGTGTTCATATTCAAGCGAGCTTTATGCAGATATTTAGCCCTGATTGTTTGCATAAGCCTGTCCTAGGTCCTTAAAGCATCCCAGTAGGACTTAAAGCCCATGGTGGATTCCACATGCTTGCTTGGGTGCTTTACTGGGCCACCAGCTCAGAAGGAAGTTACACATGCTCAATTGAATACTACCACTGCTGCTTTCCCTCTAAGCTTCTTGTCTTTTTGGGTAATTTGAGTTATTCCTGGTTACTTGGCAATGTTTGGGAATGGCAAGGCAGAAAGCCAGAAGGTCTTGTAGGGAAAAGACAAAAATTGTGCTAAAAGTTGCTATTTTTCTTCTGTCTGTAGAGCTGCTATGGAGATCGAAAGAAGACTCGGAATCTTGAAGCCTATGTGGAGTGGTTTAACAGGCTCAGTTACTTGGTTGCAACAGAAATCTGTATGGTGAGCAAGGACTTTCTGTGCTGAAAGGTTTTGTTTAGTTATCTGAAACTGTGAAGCCTTTTCAGGTTTGGTGCCTTTTGGACTTTTAATTCGCTCCGTTCTGTAACTGTTCACATTTGGATGCAGTCAGAGCACGTCTGAAAAGGAAATAAGTTCAGTGTTTTCAACATCATGCTGGTGTCTCAGCCTTGTTCGTGTGACAGTGGTGATTTATTCTGGGTTAGCCCTTCTTGGTACAGGAGTGTGTCTAGCCTGCTGTTCTCTCCTCTGAAAGCCCCTTGTGAATTGAGGCACATTCTCTCCTCTGGCTGACCCTCTACTCTGCTCTGCTGTTCTTCATATCCTTCTTCTTGGCAGAGCCTCTTTGCCTGCTGTCCTTGCTCTCTGCCTGCCCCGGGATCTGGTTTGTCTTTGCTGTCCTGAATGCTTTTGAACACAGTAGTGTGGCTTCCTCTACGTGTAAAGGGCAGTGTGAAGCTGTGGTACATAGGGAAAAGACTTTTAACAGGGGTGTTATTTCTTCTGGGGCTGTGTCTGAGTGCTGTTCCCTGCTGAGCATAACCCTACAAATGCGTCTCTTGCAGCCTGTGAAGAAGAAGCACAGGGCAAGAGTGATAGAATATTTCATCGATGTGGCACGGGAATGTTTTAACATTGGCAACTTCAATTCCTTAATGGCTATTATTTGTAAGTATGTGCACTGAGATACTATTTTATCCCTGTCTGAATCTGGATAAAGGAAGCAGAGTACTTCACACAAAAGTCTACTGCTTAGTTTGGTCGGCAGCATGAAGTTGCTCAACACTGCTGTAGTGCTATGTGTGTAGTATAAATGTGGTATAAACCAAAGTTTTATAAAACCAAAGTTTTTGTTGCAGCTCTTCAGAGACCTAAATCCCCAGTTTTTTAAACCAACTTCAGTGCTAAATTGGAATAGCAACTTCCCCTGTAATATGGAGAATTGATGTCTTCCATTGTTTCTATCACATACGAGTGCTTTAAAAATTCCACATCTCTTAAAATCTGATGGGAAAACATTGGGAGGTTTTTTTCATTTGAAATGTGAAAACTTCATAGTTAATGTGTAGTTTTCAATGAAGTATGTAAGAGATGGTATTCAGAACACTCATTTGAGCTTTTCTACTGTATATACATGTTTTATCAAATCCACATTGAATAATGTCAGCATTTTTTTAGAGCTTTCATTCTGTAAGAGATGTAGATTTTGTTTCCAATGTCATTTTGGAATTTAAAGAAAACAATGACTCTGATTTCTTGAGTAGCTCTGGCGAAAATATTTGTTATTGGTAATAGATTCTTTGCTTTAGAAATACTTACTAGTCCTACCTACCTGAAAGATTTTTTTCTTTTAAATACTCCAACAATCTCTTTCTCTTTTATCAAGCTGGCATGAACATGAGTCCTGTGTCTCGATTAAAGAAAACCTGGGCAAGAGTGAAGACAGCCAAATTTGATATTCTTGAGGTAAGTTTGGCTAATATTTGGACAGGGGGCTGTTAATACCATTTTACTTTTAACTGCTCTAAAATGCGAGCATTGGTTTTATTATGACATTTAATTTACTATATTTGTGCTCTTAATGGATAGTCTAGGAGACATAGTAAGAATTGCCCAGCTGACTGCTGCTCTTTTGATTTGGAAGAAGAAAATTGAAGTTTGTTTGTTTGGGTTTTTTAGTTCCCAAAGCCACCTGCTAAAAATAACAAAAAAAAATTGATTGACAGTTACCTTCAGGTAGTGGAGACTTTGGTCAAAGGTCATGCAGGTGCAGCACTGTATGAGTTTGTGATCTATCCAAGAGACTCTGTATTGGATCCCTTGTTGTGCTGAATGGACATTTTTTAAAATAAGGTTCTCTTCTGATCGAATGAACAGATAGAGAGATACCACAGTCCTCTACAAAGCCATATTTGTGGGGCTGTTCAGAAGACCTTTTCCTATTTAATAGTTGCTCAGTTGAAAAAGAATTGTGTGTATCTCATTATTTGCATTTTTTCATGCCTTGTAGCATCAGATGGACCCTTCCAGCAATTTCTGTAATTACCGAACTGCTCTGCGTGGAGCCACTCAGAGGTCCCTGACAGCTCACAGCAACAGAGAGAAGGTGAGTTTGCAAATGGCTTGGCAGTGGCAAAAGGGAAATGTGCTTGTTAAGGTGCGTGGTAAACCTTTATCCTGGAATTCTGATCTCAGCAACTCTACCCCTGGTGAGCTTGTAAAAAGCTGCCAGATCAGTTTGGTGCTGAGTGAAAGTCCAAATATTAAATGATCGATTTGATTATTTACATAAAATAAATACATTGCCTCAGCTCTTGGGGTTTTTTTTGACAGAGACCTGTATCTCACACATCCATAACACAAATGGAAAGGCTAAGGACTGACATGAGGTTAACTAGAAATTTGTTCTTATAGTTGCTGCTTGTGCTAAACTTTCAGTAATTCATGGCTTAAGGTTGACAAGCTTTAAAACGTACTCATAAAAGGTATTCTAAAACTCAAATCTAGACAGAGCTGCAGAGTTCCCTTCCTGTGTATAGATGCAGAATCTCAGTGGTAGCTCTTGTGGAAAGGAATCAAATAGCTTCCTAGCTGCTCTCCACTTGGAAGCACTCACTCATCAACTCCTTATGACATTAGGACTTCATGCTGTGTTTAATAAACGAGATCTTGGAGTTCACGGAATTAACTCCAGGCAGATGAAGCAAACCCACGTGCAGTCTGCTGGTCTATACTGTTGTTGTACACGGAATGTCTTTCTGAGTACTAAGGATCTGTTCACATATTGTTCGAAGCACCAGAAATTTAAATGTAAGAGACTTACTTCTTCTCAGAGAAAAGTCTGTTTTAAGACTACAAGGAAAGAACTTACAGTTATTGAAATACGGTATGGTGAAGTGTTCCATGGAAATAAGTGGTATTTGTTTCATCCCCAGTTGCAACAAGGATGTGTAGCTGTGAAAACTTTCATAGGATGAAAACTAGAATAGAACCGTTTTAAGTAAATAAGAATGTTCCAGCATTCTCCAAAGAAAATACTTTGTTGAGTTGGCAGGAAATGCTTCATTGCAAGCCAGTCAGTACCAAGTTTCCATGACTTGCATGAGCTCAGGGAATTGTAGTTTGAAAACCATTTGTGCTGCTACCCCAGTATTCCCTGCTCTGCTTCAATGTGCATCTGCCTTCCTTTACTAAGCAAGTCCTGTCAAGAGAGAAAGCTACACTACGAGATACCCTGCAGGAATTACAGGGTATGAAATAGGTTCCTGTGAGCATTTATCTTCTAGAATCCACAAGGAAGAAGGAAAAAATGAAAACAAGAGGGACATGACATAGAAATGAATGAAGGGAGGACTTTTTGGAGAGACCTATATTTTAAAAAGTAGTGAATGCGCAGTTTCTGTGTTGTGAAAGAGACATGTAGAGACCTTAGTCGTTCAGTATTTTGCTTAACTTTTGGATCACCTGACTTCCTTTCATTTTTCTCTGTAGACCATTGTGTCTTGATTCAGGACGAGACTGATAATAAAGCTGTTCTTTCCCTAGATCGTGATTCCGTTCTTCAGCCTGTTGATCAAAGATATTTACTTCCTCAATGAAGGTTGTGCCAATCGCCTTCCAAATGGTCACGTCAATTTTGAGGTAAGTAGAGCACCGAGTGGGGTTTTAATACAGAGTCAGCCCCTTTAACAGAAAACTGAACAGATCACAGTCCTACTTCGACTGAATTCTGGGAGAGCAAACGTAGCCTGGAATTTGAGTATATCTGTTACTTCTCAGAGGAGCTGGGAGGTAGTCAGGAAAAAGCAGTTTTATCAAAGATGAAGTGTTTATAGAAACTTTCAATATTCACAATTTTTTTAGTGAGGAGAAAAAGTCAGAACTTCTTCCCGGTGCTGAAATTCATCTTCATATTTCAATTCACAGGTTTGTTATAGTTAATGACAGAATCATTCAAATTAGTATTTTAGGGCTTATCTTTTATTTCCTCACATAAAAGGTTCCACCTTTGTCAAGATATATAGTCAGCATTTTCATGCATGTAAGTCCCAGATTGTCTCTGAAGAAAAATGTGATAGAGCAGCAGTGAGGGAGTTTTGACTCTCTTGTCTTCCAGTAGTTCTTCTGCCTCTGATTTCATGCTTGTTATCTGATTTATTTCCTGGTACCTTCAGTTTTCAAGAAGCCTGGGTCCTTCACACAAGAGTGCAGTACATTTCACTTGTACTCGTAGGCCTGAATTAGCCTAAAGGTTCTAAAACTAGGCTGTGCAATGACCTGGAATGTCCTTTTGCTCAAGGAATCCATGTGCACTTGAGGCATGTTAAACTTTAATTGAAAGAGTTTGTCAGTTAATGACATCATCACACCACATGGGGAGTGTTTATTTTTGGCATAAATTTCCAGCAAGAAAATAGAGCGTTTCAGATTTGCTGACTGACAGGAAACATCTGGATTTTGAAATGTCGGTGTTAAGCATGTGGTGTGAAAATCACTATGTATGTCATTGCAAAACAAAAAGCATGAGCATCATCAAAGTTAAAATTTGGGCATAAGGAGTGTTACCAGCTCCCTGAAAAAAATCCAAGTGAATTTCATGATCTACTATATTTGCACTCCCAAATAACAGCAGTTTTAACAAGGTGAAAGAGTGGGAAGTTACCACAGCTTGAAACAGGAACACAAAAGTTAGAAACTGAGTTGTTGAGTCAGATCATGTTCAATTCTGTCTTAAAAGCCAAGGGCAATCAAAGCCTTGGTCTCCAAACTGAGATCTCTCCCTCTTTTGTAAAAAAATACTCAGGGTAAGCAATGCTGTTCAGTATATAGCACCTCTTCTGTTTCATCTTCTGACAGAAATTTTGGGAATTGGCAAAACAAGTCAGTGAATTTATGACATGGAAGCAAGTGGAGTGTCCTTTTGAAAGGGACTGGAAGATTCTGCAGTACTTGCTCACTGTCCCAGTCTTCAGTGATGATGGTAAGGAGCTCTGGGCTTCTGCAGGGATGGTGTCACTGGCTGCTGCTTAATCTCTTTCCATGTTAAATTGTGGCTTCCTCACAGTAAGAAAAGACTGTCTTGAGACATCTCTGTCTGGCAAGAAAAAATGTTCCTCCCTTACAAATGACAGGGAAGAGAAGACTTTTCTTTTATGTGCATATAGTCTGGGAGAATCAACATTGGTTCTGAAATAGAACAAACTAAATTGATGTGGTCCCTCTAAGTGTCATATGAAATGTATTTATATGGACTTTCAGGATACTTTGCACTGAAGGGTGCTGCTTGAGGAAGAAAACAGGGACTTCACTGGCTACTTACAAAGCACCATGTCCCTGGGCTCGTTTTATTTTCTCTTGAGTGCTTTCTTCTCCTCGTGCTTTTGAGTTTCCGCTGGTTGATTTTCCCCCCCTCAGGGCAGTCTTTGTTCTCATGCACAGTTTGTTAGCATTGTCTGGGTGCAATTATAAGCAATGCTATACTTCCTAATGGGATTCTGAAGCCCTAATCTGAGGGATGGATAATACATGCCTGCTTCATTTAACTCAGTCTGCTTTGCAGGGAGAGCAAATTTTAAAATGCCAGTAGGGCTAACATAATGTATTTGCTTCTGGTTGCAGCACTTTACTTGGCTTCCTATGAAAGCGAAAGTCCCGAGAACCACATTGAAAAGGACAGATGGAAGACACTAAGGTTTGTGTCAGAGGTTACCCGGATCAATAAATAAATAGAATGGGATACAGAGCAAGCATCAAGCAGTTAAAACCAAATGGCATGTTACATGTTTCAACAGATGGGGCACAGCATGGTTGTAAATCTCCCCTCCAATCTGGGACTCTTGGAAAAAATAGAACAATCAGTCTTTATCTTAAACCCTCTCAGTCCTTCTTTCCCTTAGGAAATGGGAATTAGAATAAGTAATTTTATATTTTAATTTCTTGGTTACTCAGTGAAGGAAGAAAATACTTTCTAAACTCTAAGAAATCCCCACTTCCTCACAAGTACTATACAGAGCACTCTGGATTCCTCACAGATGTTTTCACAGCTACTGCATCCCTTTCTGCACCAGCCTTTCTGACAGGGCTGATATTTGCATAAAGATCACTCTGGGGCAAATGCATTAATGAAACCAGTTAACAACTTGGAGTTCAGGCTGGGGAAAAAATATTCAGCAAAATCATATTTTTGGCTTTTCTTCTACTGCTATTGGAACACAGCCTCATGAGCTCTTTGATTTTAATAATTGTGGAAGGATACATGAACCATTAAGGCAGGGGGATGTAACAATTCCATCTGATTGATTCCACTCATTTTGAGGAGAAGACGGAGCATTACATCAGGGCACAGACACTCCTCATTACACAGGGTGACGAGATGAAAATCTGTAGTAACACGAATCTCAGTTTCACAGCTTCCTTATAGTAGCCACTCTGTCTGAGAAGATTTACATCATTCTAATGATCGTCCTTACCCACTTGCATTTCCCTCTGCCTTTCAGGTCAGCGCTTCTGGGCAGAGTCTAGAGCACACCATGTCTGCTGTTGTTGTGTTATGTGGATTGCCAGGGGGCACGGCTTGGTTTATTTTTCTGTGCACTGAGTGGCACTCAAAACGATGAAAGATGTGCAGTCAGTTGCGATATCGCGGCAGCAAAGATGAAAGAAGTTAATTTGAGAACAAACAGGCAGCCTCTCCCATCTGACAGATGAGATTAAATCACAGCCCACTCAGCTGGGATTCAGGCTGAACTATTGATTGAGAATCATCTGAAGATCTCGGATGCTGCCTATGAATCATTTCACACCTGGATGGAATATTCTTTCCTTTACTTTTGCTGCAGCTTGCTGCTACAAGGACTCTGCAGAGCTGCTACAAGGACTCACAGGAGATGACGGAGGGGATATATTCACCATTCCTTTCAGTGAAACCCAAGTCTGCATTGAAGAGCTCCCATTCCTAATAAGCTGAATATATCCCAGAAGTTTGGGATTGCTAAGAAGGGAAAAGACTGGACACAACAGATTGGCTGCTGAGGAGAATTTCTCCCTACCACTGTAATGGTGGCTGGGTTTTTTTTCTTTTTCCAATGTGTTTTTGAGTTGGCTGCTGGCAGGCAAACTCGTTGTTATTCTAAGTTATTTAAAAAATATGAAGTAATAAAAATCAAGGCTGTGGTAGAGAATACACCTGCTATGAAAAGATAGTAGCTATGTAGCTCTGCAACTTCTAGGGAGGCTTTTACTTTTTTTCACTTCTTTACAACTAACCACTACATGCTACAGACACTTTTATTTTTACTGTGCGTTTTTGTTACTCTTAATTTTCCATACTTGACCTTCTTCTTATATTAGGTTGAACAAGCTGACTTTTCTAGAATAGTCTTTGAGAAACTGGCATACAAACTGTGTTGAAACATGAGAGTATGTTTTTATTGAGAAATTTTTATATCTGCTTTTTTTTTGAAAAGGTAACAGTGGAGAACACAATCCACTTTGACTGAAATAGCAAGATGCCAAAAAGAAAAAAAGAGGCTTCTTCTGAACTCCAGCTATGAACAAAACAGTCTTCCTGTGTGTTTGCTTTAGGGATTATGTTTATGACTGAAGTAGTTCACTGTGTTACACACCTAATAAGTTTTTAGTAGCTCTGAATACTTAGTCACTCTATCTATCCTAGGAGGAACCTGATTGGAAAAAAAATACGAAACAAAACTGTAGCTGTAGATCACCCTGGATGCAAAAATCAATAGGCAAAGTACATACTTTCCAAAACCAAAAAAACCTATTTGCAATTATTCCGCTACTGTTATAAAAAAAAAAAAAAAAAAAAAATGTAAGAATAAATATATTTATTTGTTGCACTGCATCTCTTGAGTTTTCGTAAGGTGGTTTTTATGTTCTGTCCATGCCTTTTCAGGCAAATATTTTAATTTTGAATTCTGTCATAATGTGCTGAAGCAGCCTTCATATAAAGGGATGCTGTCCTTAACTACAGCCTGTTTCCTGGTGCAAAGTTACATATTCCACAAGGACCAGCACCAGGGCCTCAAGCCCTGACAGGTTTCCTCTCCTCCTTTCCCATTCCATGAGCTGGGGTGAAGGAGAAGAGGCCAGCTCTTGGAAAGGAGAAAACTGCTTCTGCTGTGCACAGACTTGCCACCCAGATTTCATCAGGCGAGGTCTTTCCCATCATCCCCTCTACATCCTTCCCCTGTTGTTGGGGCTTATGCCTGGTGCTTTAAAAGGGAGTGCAAATCCCTAACCTCTGGCAAGCCAGAGCCATTCCTTCAGCCATTATTTAACTCAGTGTCTGATGTTAGAGCCTTACCATGCTCTGTGCCCTCTGTTCCTCGTGCTGGGTTTTAATTTTGAGCAACCCAAGCTCCTGTCAGGCTGTTGAACCAGTGGCCTGGAAACAGCCATTCACACCTGTCCATAGCAAATGGGAGAGAAAAGGGCTGATTCTTCTACGGTCGAGCAGCTCCCAAAGGAAACATCACAGACTCAGAAATGAGGAGTTAGGAGAACTCATTAACTCTACAAGCTGAGTGTTCAGGCAGCACTGAAAATCCCAGCTCAGTGCTGACAGATGCTCAGTGCATAATGGAGGCAGAGGCAACACCAGTCTCTCCTGTACGAATGGCTCAAACATTACTTATTTCTTTGTGGTGCATTTTCTTCTCATGGTACAGAGACAAAAACTCTGCCTCTTACAGACCCATGTGAACCAACTTGTTCAAAAGAGTCTATAAATGTCTGGCTAAGCCCACAAGAACAATTCCTGTCCTTACTATCCAGCTATTTCCCTGTCCTCCTATTTGGAAAAATCTCCATAGCATCATCATGAACAGTCAGATGAATGCAAAAGTGTGCAAGAGCCTATTTACAGCTGTTCTGTCTAAAAGAACAAGTAAGAACCATTACATCCATGTGGGTATTTTGCATTTGTGTTGGTTTTTTGTCAGCCTTTCCAGACTCTTCTTGACAGAGCTGAAACTGGTACTTGATGTAGCACTAAAGTAGGCAAATTGGCTAGTAGGTCTAAAATATCACTCATTTTCCAAGACTTCTGTTATTCTAGGGAATAGTCCTGTCCTTTTGGGAGGCTTTCCTTACCAGTTGTGTGTGGTATGCTCCTTTGTGGGCTTCCTGCAGTATTGTTGCTGGAAAAGAAGAATAATCCTTTTGTAGTACATCAATGTCTGCTTTTTCTCTCAGCTCCTCTGTCTAATCTTGGTAGCAGATTTTTCCTGTGTAAAGGGAAGGCATGTGCTAAGCTGACACTTCACACTCAAAGAACTGCTCAAGTTCAGTGAGCTTAGAAGTGAGAGTATGGTGCCAGGAAGGGCGACATTTGATACCCACTGACACTTCATCGTCATTACACTGTGCCACATAAAGCTCTCGTGGAATACGGTTTTTTCTTCCTCCTTTATTAGAAAGTTTTAGCTACAGTGTGACCCAAAAGGATGTCCCACTATAAGCCAAGTAAATACGGTGTCCTCCTTTCATGGAGATTACTTTTCAGGAAGAAAAATACGGAAGATAATGTGAATAAAGCAGCTGTTTTTCATCAGTTATTTACATAGCCAAAAAAGTCTGAGTGCCAAGGACTCTGTGGGGCCAGATTATCTCCTTTCTTTTAGTGCTTTTCTCCCCTGTGTTGTGAAGTCCAGAGGTTGGAAGGGGAAATTGCTTTTAGGTGGACCTCCAGCTGCAGGGGAAAGCAGCATCTGGAGCCAGTGTATTCCAGGGAACAATAAACCAAGTGAAGTATCTGTTGGTGTTACAGCAGGATCCTCTGCAGGCCCCCACGTCTGGCCTAGTGGACGAAAGATTAAATAACTTTCCTGGCATTAACCAGTCCTTATTGTCTGACAACTCAGTAGCATGTAAATGCAGAGTGTCTCACTGCTTTTTAAATGAGTTTTTCCTGGGAAAAAGGTGTATGTAGGAAGTCAGAAATAATTAGGGCTGGGAGAAAGTTATTCCAGAAGGAGTTAGACTTTCCCTTGTCCTTTTCTTCTCCAGACTATTCAGAGAGTGGAATTCTGCTTTTCCGTTTAGAAAGTTAGAAGAGGATCTATGGAGTAATAGAAAAGAGAATCTGGTAAGAAATGAATGGGCACCCCTTTCCTGAGATGTATCACATAATTGTGGCCAGCAGTATTGGATAGGAAGAAGGGCAAGCAATAGAAGTTACAGGAGTTTGTTTGACATGCATATGTTGAATTTCAGGTTTGCTGCCTAAGAAGCTCCACTCAGAAGAACCATAGTGACTCTTGTAAAGGGAGTCAGAGGTGTGCTGTATCTGCTACCAGGCTTAAGAGAAGATAACATCCAATGTCACCAAGAGTAATGTGGTAGTATCACATCAGAAGTTTATGTAAAATTTGAACAATTAGTAAGAAAAGTTTAGAAAAATTTCATGTGAAACATGAGGTAAAAGAAGTATTGGGCTACATACAACATTTTTCTTCCTAGTGCTGTTGCTAAGGTAACAATCTACTATGGTGTTTCTCCCTTAATTTCTGTTTGAGCAAACATACAACTCTTTTGGTATTTCTTTCTATTTGGCAGATCAGGATCAGGCCTAGAGGAAGTAGCCGGTGATGCTCCTTGATCCCAGTGTGACTCAGTTTGATAATCAGCAGAATTAGTATTCAGAGGCTGTTTGCCCCCATAAAAAAGTGCTTACAGCATTACATACTCAAGCAACCTCGCAGAGAACAGGTCTCATTTGAAGATCCAACCTGAATTCGGAGGGCTGAGCATTAAGGAGACCTGATCAGTGAATCTCTGTTTGAATTGGTTTAGTGAAAACTTAAAACTGCAATACATGTTGAGCTGTTTTTCACAAAAGATGAACAAAAATATATTCTGGAGCAATATTCACAGGGTATGTCATTATTAGATTAAGTTTCAAGAGACAGGTAAGTATATGAGAACAGTGCATCACAGTGTTCGTTTTTTAACAGATACAGAATTTTCCTTTCCTCGTACAAAATCAAATTCAGATTCATCCCAGAAGGTTGCTTTCATAATACAGATTTTTAGGACACAGTACAACTTTTGTTGATGTGCTATCAGGTGCTTGTTATACTTAAAAAACAGTCATTCACCATCTTTAGAAGTGAAGTGGGAATTTATTTAAGTTCACACATTTGGCTATACAAATTTCATTTCATATAATAGTAGCATACTTGATTGGATTATATAAATACTACTTTCCTTCCCAAAGAATTAAAACGCTTTCATTTTCATTAAATGCCTTGGGAAGTCATAGTTACACAATGGCTTCTGAAGAGTATCAATATCAGTTGGTATACCAGTATTTAGGTGGTTTTCAGTAAAAAGAAGGGAAGAAGGCACTTCAGTTATCTCCAGCATGGTATTTTCAGTCAAGTGTTACGTGGTTGTTTTGTTTAAAGCCCTTATTTGTAGTCTGCTACTTTTGAATTCAGTTTTTAAAATTGCAGGGGTCCTTTTCCTGGTGGGAGGAGAGGAGAGTGAATGTTTATCCCTCCCGCCTAAGGAGAGGACACTGACACTGGAGGTGCAACTGGCTGTTCCCTGGTGGCTCTTCCTGCAGTGCCCTTCTCCCCGTAAGCCCATTTCAGCCCATGGACTTCCCTGGTTTCAGCTTTTGCCTTTCCAGGTGTGGATGGGAAACTTTAGTCTGACGCAGGGTGCCCTCTTGTGATACAAATGAAACAAATTCGGAGATCCGGGCGGGATGGAGTGAGGAAATGAGAGTGAAGGTTCCCACGAAGAAATGTGTTTAGACTGTGACCAGCAGCCAGCAACTGCTTTTTCTCCATACTTTCCAAATTCTGCCGACATGGGGCGTGAAGCCAATGAGAATTAAGCATCATAATGAATTTTACTGGGGCGTATTTCCTACACAACCTCATTTCTTCGAGCTTTTTCCTTAGAATAGGTACCTTTTAATTGGAATAACGCTAAAAGCAAGCAGCAATTCAGGTAGGGCACTGCATCCTGTTTTGCACCACCTGGAAAGCTGGCTTCTTTGGAGTAAAGGAAATGAGATTCAGCACAGATGTTATCTTGCTTAATGCCCCACTGAAAAGTGTTCACATATTTTGAGATGGGGATGAAGTAAAATGCAAAATGAAAAAAAAAAGCATCAAGAGTATGATCAGAGTTTTCCCCTGGTAATTTTGCTGAGTCAAAATTGCACTCATTGAAATGTTTCTCTTGGGATTGGCCGTATGTGGTATATGATTCAACATAAATTTTCTCTTGTAATTCCTTTTCTTCCTGTAACTGCAGGAGAGCTCCAAAAAGAGCTCTAGGTTTTTGTAAAGAAAAAAGCAACAAGCCTGCCATGACTCACATATTTAATTTTTAGAAACAAATGTTCTAGTACTTGGAAAATGAGCCCAATGTGCATATTAAAATGGTTTTGGATAAATTTATTTTCCCTCTCTCCCCTTTCTCCCAGTCTTGTCATTGGTCAAATGCAAAAACATCAGTCCTAAATGCTGTCTCTCACCATGTTAATTTGAATCACATCCTTGCTGCTTTCACATTCGTGTATCAATGTGATATCGCATTGCTTCCACAACCTCCTGTGAGCAGACAAGTCATCTAGTTTACAATTTGGAATTTACTTGGTTATAGAACAAATTACATAATGTAAACAAGCTCATGGCAACAGGCTGCTTTTCCAGCTACAAACATCTGAAAACAAAATGGCATGAAAATAATTGTCTGAAGTTGAGGAAATGACTTGTCTTGGAAACACATTAAGTTTTGAAGAAACACTGAACAGAGATAGAGACAGACCAGAGCCAGAGGTAGGGAGTATCTGCTCATTCTTGAGATCAGTCTTTTGTGTCGAGTTACATTTGCCTTGGGCTCTTTGGGCAAAAGAGCTTTGTATACTGAGAGATTCACCTGATGTCACACTTACAAGCCAGGGTGTTGCACATGTAGTTTAAGACACTGGAAAGAACCAGGCACCTCCAGCACTTTGTTCATCTCCTCTCAGATGAAGTGATCTTGCTCTTTGCTGCACTTCCTGGGAAAGGTAAAATTAGGGTTGATCCCACCTTTAGCAGATGCAGTATGGAGTAGTCCTTGATCCTACATGTTTCTTTCAATTTATAGAATTCTCTCCATACGTGTCCTACCTGCACAGTATCTCAGTGGGAGAGCTCAAATACCCTTCCAGATGTGTCATACACTGAAGGATCTGTGTCTTGCATAAGCAGTTCTTCAGCACGTATTCAAACAAAGTGACGTGTAACTCTTTCCCCATATGGGCCTGCACAGCCAAAGCATACACAAAATGTATCCAAGAGGAAGAAAGACAGGAGGCTGCAGGCAGATAGAGGTGGTCCAGGAAGGACCACACACATTGTCTGGAAATGCTCCTGCTGCTCCAGCTGCTCCTGGCTGTCTCAGGGAGGAGTGAGGTGCAGTTATCTGCAGCTGGCAGGACTGACTGAAGCCATTCTTTGCACTGTGGAGCATCTGTGTACCAGATATTGCTTGGGGGTGTCACTTGTGCTGCTGGAAGAGCATCCTTTCCAGCTCTGAGCATGCTTGGATTTGCAGAAGTGACTTGCAATCTATTGGGCACAGTCTGCCCTTTCTTCTAAACGCCCAGGTGCAGCAGGTCCCAAGGCTTGACGAGGGGAGAAAATGAGTGGCAAGGTAGAAGAGGAACAAAACTGAAAATAAATCCCCGCTGCATAGCAGAATTTGTTTTTCCTATCACTGGGCCAAAGTGTAAGAAAAAAGGCTCTCCAGCCCTCCCTTGTTTGGCTTCCCTTGTTTGGCTGCTATCTCCAGCTCGACCACCAGATGTCTGCACCAAACAGAAAACTGGAATGCAGCACTGAGAAGAGCAGCTGGAAAAAGACATGGAAAGAGACCAAAGTGACAGGGAGGGAACGCGCAAAGGGAGCTGTAAGGGTTTATTTCCAGGCCTAGACACCCTTGAGGCAGGGATGATTCTCAGGCCCTCCTGGTGAGCTTTCATTTCACAGTCCAGGACTATATTCCCACCACCAGTGATGTTGAACTGAGCTGGATCTCTTTGGAGAGTGGGCAGGAAAAGGGAGTGCTCGCAAGCACTACTGTGGCTATTTAACCTGGCTGCTCAAACTTATGGCTTGACAGAAAGTCCCACAGGAGAACGTTTTCAATGTAAAAATGGGACCTGGGTCAAAATGAGAAAATGTCTGCATATAAAAAGTAACCACAAAAACAAGATGCTTTGAAATGTGATAGCTGAACTAGAAAAAATTAGTGTCTTTCCAAGTGTGCTAGGTCTCAACTGAATCCTAATACCAGAGTAAAAAAACTACTGTATTTCTTTCCATTTAAAGCCTTATGAGTTTGTAATATTTTTGCTGTAATGGGTATCCACAATTTGTATTCCTTTTAGCTTCTGAAAAGTTCTTCATCTCTGGTGTGGGAGGACAGCAAGTGACAGCTGTTCTAGACTGAGGATGTAGAAGGCCAGCATAAAGGGCTCTATCTGTACTGTGCACATTCATAGTCCATACCTGAGCTGACCTTGGGATGATGCTCAGTGTCTTGTGAAGATGGGCAAGGAGTACTTCTGGGGTTTGGTGCTTGCTCTCAATGCAATGAAAAAAAGCAGAAGAGACAGCTAAAGTGGCAAAATTATCTGTGCCAGAAGCTCTGACGCATTTCTCTTCTTTCCAGGACCTTTCACCGCTCCAGTGTATTCATCCTTTGTCAAATGGAGTAAGAGGGGTGGAACTGAGGGTTTGGGGTAATTAAAGTGCCAGATGTGCTTTTGCTTTGCTTTCCTTTTCAGATGTTAGAGTATTCTTGACAAGAGGAAGTTATGGCCAAATGGAAGGCTGGTGAGTGAACTGACACTGAATAAGGCAGTGTTCAATGGCTTATTTATTATTTGGGGGGAAGATGGCAAATAAATATCCATTATTTTGTTTAATCAAAAGACTGGTTTCTGTTTGGGAATTCAGAAGCAATGCCATTTCCCTCATACAGTCACTCTTTTGTATGCCATAATCTTTGTTATTTTATCTGCATAAAGAGGCTGCTCAAGACATCCTGGCAACATTCAATCTGTCAATCAATTTTAAAGAGAGGCAGTAAAATATGGTGAACTTTGCCCAGTGATCATTTTAGCGGGACGAGAAGCTATTTTTCCCCCAGGGCTGAGGAGGAGGATGTTTTTTGGCAAATGGGGATGGAAAGAAAAGCAGGATCTCACTTGCTATCTTCTGCCTTCTGAACAACCGCTGTCGTGATCCCGGCCTCAAGCCAGGACTGCAGCACCACCTCTCACCAAGGGTGCTGTCCCAAAAATGGTTCTCTCACCCAGTGTGCAAGAGGCCAATTCACACACAGACTTGAGGTATTTATTTACGCTTCTGTGCAGAAAGGGTTGCTGGGTGACAAATCCACAAAGCCAACACGACAGCTACCAAAACCTTTCACTATTTATACTTTTTAGCAAACAAAACTCGCTTTCTTTTTTTTTCCTTGACAGCAGTGGAGCTTAGATAATTTATGAGCTTTGGGTTTCAAACAATGTTTTTCTGCTTGTTTGATTTTTAGTTATGGTACTAGATGAGCCAAAACCACGAAAACAACCTCATGCCCACAATAAAAAAACCTTTTGTTTGAGGTGGAAGGGAAGAAGAGATCAACCCCAAACAAAACACTCCTTCTGGAAGTACAGTGGGCAAGAGAGACTCTGTTGTGTTTCAGGTTGAAGTCCATCTTCTAGATTACTGATTCAACAGGCTAGTCACAAAATTAGGAGCAAAATTCCTAAAATAAGGAAATATTTCCCAAGGCTTGAAAAAGCAGAAACACTGTTATTTTCTAATCGGTGTTTGATTTCTATCTTAAAAAAAAGAAAAAAAAGCCCAACACTGACAAAGCAACATTTAACACTATCAATTTTATTCTGCTACAAAACATGAAAGCAGCATAAAGGTACAATCTAAATCCCCATCTTTTCAAGCTCCTGCTCCTCAATACTTCATGGCAATAAATGTCTCATCTATTTCTCACTAAGACGACGGTACAAATGGAAAGGATTAACAACAGGCCACCCCTGTTGTGCTTCATAGGTTAACTGCTGCCCCTGCAGTTTGCAGATAGGACAGCGGGTATTATTAAATATAGGGCTTGTGTGATATGATTGCACAGCTTTTTCTTTCTTTTCTTTCCTTTCTTTCTTTTCTTTCTTTCTTTTTCTTTTTTCACAATAAAACCAAAGTAAGTTTCAAGCTTTCCAAATTTTCAAGCTAACTTGTATCAAATGAAGTTCTAATCTAGTTTGATCAAAGCATCTCTAATTTAACCCAAAGATATTGCTACCCTGAAACAAGTTCCGAAGGCAAAAGAAGGCTCTGTAATATATCTGAGGAATTTTTAGAAGAGGTGTGACAGCTGGACCTGCCCACACAGGTATGAGGCCCTCCAGACAGTGCCCTGCAGCTGACCTCAGTCCTTCGGTGCCTGATTTCTGGCCTGGAATGCTGATCTCCAAAGGCTCCTAGGAGGTGAACTCCCGGGTGTACCCATTACCTTTTGCACTTTACCAACAAAGGGCAAGACCCCACAGCCCTGGTGTACCATAAATAGGGGGCAGTCTCTGGATTCCTGGCTGCATTTCTTACGAACTTTGCAACAGGAAAAGAGAGTGCTGACAAACTGCCTCAAGGGACCCAAGTGAGTTGCCACAACCCAGGGGCAGCTCACTTGCAGAGTGTAAGGAGTTGCTGGGACAAGTTTTCTCATCACACGCTTCACTGAGCAGTCTAACATTTCTGGTTTGAGGAGTTGAGTAGTGAAACGTATGTGAACAGCATTTATTTATAATTTTTTCTTTTGGGGGCGGGTCCTGTTAGAATTTATGTGAGCTGCTTCATCCCAGACATGGACAGTGATTGTGGAACACTGAGATCTGTTGAAACCAAAGGAAGATTTATAAGTAGGCAGTCCCAAAAGGAGAGGGTAATTGTAGAGGAGAAAATTGGAACCTGTGATCCTAGAGGCTACAGGTTGGCATTAGACCAAGTCTTCTCGACAGTGTCCATAGGAGAGGTGTGCATGCAGCTCTTTGCCTATTGTAAAATCCTTTCATCCCTGGTTTGTCTGGCTGTTTGGGTCTAACAAGCCCTAAAGAGAGATATTTTGAATCAACATAAAGATATGTGCTAGGAGAGAACAGCCCTTGTGAAACCTGCACTCTACCGAGAGTCGATGTTGAACACAGGCAATGCTCCACTCTGAGGCGAGCCTGAGTGAGGATATATCCTAGAACTTGAGCAAGCTCCTTGCACGACTGTGCAGAGGTGTTTGAGGATCAGTTTGAGAGAACAAGAGCTGCAGGATCGCTGCAGCTGTGTTCCCGATAGCCACGCCAAGACCCATCCATAGGGCAGTGGAAAGCAAACAGGACAAACACTTGTGAACATGGCCCGAGCTGAGCTGGGCCCTGCATTTACCTCTCTGCCAGGTGGGGTGCATTGAGGAGCCCGGCTTGTCCCTGCCCACCTGGGACGGGGCTGCCGCCTCCCTGCCGAGCCTGGGCACGGTGCCGGCGGCTCCCCACGCCCTGCATCGCTGCCCTTCCCTGGGCGGGGGCCAGCCCAGCGCCCCGCAGCCCCCGCACCGCCGAGGGAGGGACAGAGGGAGGGAAGGAGCGAGGGAGGNGGGGCTGGGCGGGGGTGCTGGCCCGGCAGCGCCGACACCGTGCAGGCCTGCGGCGGACCCGGTTTCGGCTGGTGCTGGATCCCCTGAGCATCCCCGGAGCATCCCCGGAGCATCCCTGGAGCATCCCGCGGCGGGCGCGGACACCTCCGCTTCTCCCGGGTGGGTTTTGGCTCTACCCGGTCCCTGGCCCCGTCTGTCCAGTGACCTCGAATGAGCGTGTGAGGTGCCCTGTAGCAGACACAGTGCAATGCCCTGGTTTGCCTTCTGTCTCCTGAGCTGTGGGTAAAGCTGCTCAGACCTCGGAGGAGCAAGGCTTTAAGTTTTCTGCTAGAATTGACTACTGCAATGTTGAATTACCAAANCGGGCGAGCACCACCGCCCCCTCTCCCGCCCCGCCGCATCCCCGGCCACCCCTGACGGGCAGCGGGAGCGGGTTCGTGCCCAGCCCGGCTCCGCGGGGAGCAGTGCTCCATCCTTGCCGCCGCCAGCCCGCCCTGGCTCCGGGGCCAGCCGGGCACGCAGGTGAGGGCAGCCCGCGGGGGCGGGCGGGGGCCGGGGGAGGCCG
>VZRV01003485.1:2287364-2319864 GCA_013398115.1 Falcunculus frontatus
GAGCATCCCCGGAGCATCCCTGGAGCATCCCGCGGCGGGCGCGGACACCTCCGTTTCTCCCGGGTGGGTTTTGGCTCTACCCGGTCCCTGGCCCCGTCTGTCCAGTGACCTCGAATGAGCGTGTGAGGTGCCCTGTAGCAGACACAGTGCAATGCCCTGGTTTGCCTTCTGTCTCCTGAGCTGTGGGTAAAGCTGCTCAGACCTCGGAGGAGCAAGGCTTTAAGTTTTCTGCTAGAATTGACTACTGCAATGTTGAATTACCAAAATCGCCTGTCAGTCTTTTATTGATTCCTGCCACACACATGAGTTTCCTACACAAGTGGCCAGTAAATGGCACCATGTGGAAACGGGGGTCTGGCAGATCCGGCTGCTTGTTCCATTGTCCACTGACAATTAACTGTGCATATACAATGGGAAAACGGAAGCTCCTAACGTTGTCACTCTGGTGTGGTTGATAGATTATGAACTTCAATCATCACACAGTAAACCTGTTTTGTTTCTGGACACAATCCAAACAATAGGTTTTTCTGTGCCCTGGGGCAGTCACTCTGCCCTATATAATTTTAAAGTGCATGGGATATCTTTTATTTGAAATGTAGTGACTGCCACTGCATTTAGTAGCAGAGACTGTTACAGTGCAATGATGTGTTTCCCATAATTTCCTCTCTATATTGTAACTTTTAGTTTGTGGCAATTGTTGTTTGGGGTTATTTTGAAATATGGTTGCGTGCTGAGCTAAGATCTTTGGTTAAGCCGTGTGCAGTGACACACAGGTCCCTCTTCAGAGTTATTTGATTCAGTACCCTCATGTGCAATTTGTTTAAATACTCCTGTGCAGCACAGACTTGCCTTCATTTCTGACATACTGCCCTGTTAACAGGCTGAAGCAGCAGCTGTCAAAATGCATCTGTGAAACTGGCACAAATGAAAAATATTATTCAAAGTCACAATAAGCAAGACAGAGCTGAGAAGAAAGACTATTTTAAAGAAAACTAGATTTAGAATGTGAGGTACCCTGTCAGCTATTTCAGTTCTGACCCACTGAAGGCTGTAAACCAGAACAGAACTGTGCATCTGTTAAAAGTATGATTATACTAACAAGTAAAAGCAAATTGCTGAAGCTTCCCAACTTGTCATCTGATCAACATACCTTGTCAAGAATATGTTCTTATCCAGTTCCAATAAAACAGTAAAAGAGATTATCTTAATCCACATCACTTGGGGTTCAGCCTGAAAAAGGTGTCCTTCATCCATGGGGCAGACAAACAGCTACTTTAGGCCTGCTGGTGCCTGATCACAAGAGTAGCATGATTCCTTGCTCCTCCTAAAATGATCCAATGAAATATGCCAAAGATTGTGTCCAAGGAAGCAGGTGGGTCACTGCAAATCTACTGAAGGCTGCTGGTTTCAACAAGTGCTTGATCGAGGGATAGGTGCTCTGAGAGGAGCCCAGGACCTTTTTTTTTTTTTTTTTTTACCTGGTCATTTTTCATGAGTAGCCAATGGAAGGGGGTAATTCCCCACAAAAAAATATTTGTTCCTTGACAGCAGTAGCAGCTGTTACACTAATAAATATGAGCCAGTTTTAGATGAGTAAGTGAGCTGCAGAAATGATGCCAGCTGCCTGTGTGTTAACACAGATACTTACTAATCACATATCCTTTAGGCCAGGCAGGTATGTACCCCCTGGTTAAATCAGTCTGTGTACACGGTAATTATTCCTCAATGGGGAAGTGACCCAACTTTCATTTTTTTTGCTTCTAACAATTTTATTGCTTCAGCAGTCAAGCACAAGCTTTTCTCCTTCCTGCCATTTGTTTCTGTGTCTTTGTTAGGCTGATAGGAGCTTACACATTTCTTCAACTCACAAAGATGAAGTAGTAGCCATGAGGTCTTTTGCTTTGTCTCTACCACCCCTCCCTGCCTCTTCTCTTTGCCCTTTACTCTGCTGACTTGCAGGACTGGAGAGGATGAAAGCAGTCAGCTGTGTTTACTACAGTTGCATATGGCAAATTCAGCTGCCAGCTAATTACTAAATTCACTGCTCACCATTCCATGATTTTATTTTATTTTTTCTTCAGGAATGAAATAAAACTGCTAATTTGTTTTGTCACCTAGGTCTCTGGATAAAATGGGGAATGGATTAGTGAAACCCAAGCACCTGAGGCAGCCAAATAGGCACGTGGCAAACCTCGCTATTGGCTGCGCTGCCAGCCACAAGTTTCTGATGGACCCATGCCTAGGCATCAATGTGATCAATGGGCAAGCTGATGTTCTCTGCAGCAAGGTACTTGAACTGGAAAAGGAGCTGAAGAGAAAAGATCAGCAGTTGCAAGAGAGTCAAAGCCATGTTGCTGAGCTTCAGGAGCAGCTGGCTATGCAGACGAAGGTCATAGCAGAACTCACCAAGGAGCTTCAGAGCAAGTGTATACAGTTGAACAAGCTGCAGGATGTTGTTAGCACTCAAGGAGAGCACTCTCTTCAGCCTTCTCCACTTAAAGTTTCTGCTGATAGGAGGAGAGGAGCCAAGGAAGGTGTATCTGCAGAGCCAACAACACGACTGTGTGGTTCGAGCAGGCAAACTATGTTTTCCCTCGAAAAAGCAACAGTCCGAAAGGATTCCAGGTGAGCTCGTTTCAAAGGGCTTCTATGCTCGTGTTACAAGGTTATTACTTTTATCACAATCATATCCTCTCCTCATGATAAATCAGGATTAAAGTATTCACCTTTTTCATTTAGGCTTTGCAGCTGTGATAGATGCTGGTTGAGTGTGTGTGTAACTTTAACCAAGGATCATCTGTGTCCCACAGATTTCAGATGAAGAGGCTGGATAGCCTCTGTATTTTAGATGAGAATCTTACTGGTTTTTTGGGATTTATCTTTATTGCCAGCTTCCTCCTGCCCTCCAGCTTCTGAGGGTCATGGTGTAGGAACTCGTTACTCGTTACTCTTCGAATCCAATTACACTTTCTAGACTCTGACAGACCCAGAAATACCTGTGGTCGCAGCTGACCTTGCAGACAGAGGTGTCAGACCGGTATCCTTAAGCTTAACTTAGACCATCTTTTACCTTGCAGTGTAGGCATAACCTGAGAGTCTGTGCTGGTAGCCAGACTCTACCTGGACTTCAGCCAGTGGCTTAAGTGCCTCAGATTTGTGGGGAGCTTTATTATTCGTGGCATCTCTGAGTCTGTGCCATAGTAGATCTGAGAGTTATGAGACTTGTTTTCTCATCCATCATGTCCAGCACTGCACCTTAGAGGGTGCCTCATGAATCAGAAAGGCTGCCTGAGTCACCATAAAGAGCTGAGAACTTCAGCTAGCAGTGTTTTTCCAGAGTAAGGGAACTGCATTAATATTTTATCACAAGTACCTGGGTAGCTTAAATCATTGTTTTAGGAGTGTTCTGTTTGTAACCTGTCTTCTCCTTGGCACAATCCTTGTACTGCAGTCCACCACACAGTTTTCTAGGGTGCTTTCAGAGACAGAGTTGCAACAGCAGTGAGGAGTAAAGCCAGGAGAAGAGCCAGTGGATTAGCAAAGTGCAGCAGCCAGAACCAAAGCAAGTATTGCAGCTTAAGCAATCCAACCGTAATGCACATCATTTTTTGGTGTCGTGGTGGCCGAAGTGTTATTTGATTTTCCAAATACTTTGGAAGCAAACATACGCCAAAAAACCACCAAAAGCTCTACTGCTTAGAGGCATTGCTATGCCTCTAAGTTAGATAAGCCTGTGATACACATGCACTAAGACACCTTCACCTTGCTATTGAGACAGCCGAATGCTGAAAGGTGCAAACATTTGGATTCCTTACCTGGACTCTAAATACTGTAGTAGGTCAAGTTTCAGACAGGTAAGAACAAAGTGTAACCTTCACTGTCTACACAATTCTGTCCACTGTAATTAGTAAATACTGATCCTTTAGCCTCACAGTGTCTATAGGGGTGTTGGGAGTTGCTGGTGTCAGTAGCTGCCTCCCCTTCACAGAGAAAGGACTTAATGTAGCCCCCCTTCTGCACAAGGTAACTTCACAGTGTTTCTACACAGCTGTGAAAGGAGCTGTCTCAGAAGGAGGGGAAGCTCCATGCTATGTTCTTGAATTTGCATTGGATCCAGAGTGTCACTAGTCCCTTTTAGAAATAATTGTAAAAATGGCACAATTTTATGCTATTCATATGGCAGGGTTTTGAGTGCCTTACTTTTGTTTGGAGTATCTCAGCATGAATTATTTTAATGAAAGTTTTAGAAGCATACTCTCCTATTCTATAGTTCTGGAAGCCTTTGTGCTCATTTTACCTATCAGGTTATATGCAATTACTGTGTTTTATTGCAGAATTGTGTACATGATGCAGGCCAGGGTGAATCAAATTAGCAAGGTTGGTTTTAGCTGGAAACTAAGTTAGAGCTTATATTCCAATAACCCCGTCGCTTTCAGCAGAAGCTAAGTTATGATCCCTATTTCTAAACACAGTCCTCACCATAGCTACTTGGTTTTATTTTCCTGCCTCATCTCATTGTCTTCACTTATTTTCAGTCCTTACATGGTTAGTAACAATGTCAATGTACTTACGCGCCCTAGGTTTGTTCATTCCTGGATTGTCCTCAGGAGATTCTTCCCACATAACCTAGTTTTGATGACAACCTTGTATTGCTTTATGAATACAAGCAAGAGGAGGCCTTAAATACCTCAGAAATTTGTCAGGGTTTTGACTTTGTCAACATTAGGAGCACTAACCAGGCTACCATCCCACAAGGTCTGGACAAGGCAGGCAGAGCAGTGTGTTAGAAATGAGAGGAATCCTCTTGAGATGAATGAATGCTTGGTGAATAACATACCCCAACCATACTGGGTATTTTAAATTTTGTGGGTTTTCGTTTGCAACCAGTGAGAAGAAGCTTATCACAGATGCCCTGAATAGAAACCAGTTCTTGAAGAGACTGGAGCCTCACCAGACACGAGACATGGTGGAATGTATGTATGAGAGGACGTTCCAGCAAGGGAGCTACGTCATCAGACAGGGAGAACCGGGAAATCACATTTTTGTGCTCAAAGGTGAATATCACTTACTTGTACAACACGCAACTGCAAGAAACAGGAAAGGGGTTTGGAAGGTTTTGCAAGGAATCGCAGTGAGGGTGTTTGTGCTCCTAAATAATTTGTCCCTGCGGAGGGCAATGCAAGTTTTACCTGTGACTTTTATGAAACAGAGTGAGAGCAATAAAAAGCACCTTGGAAACATGAGTCTTGATTTAATGTTTTTTCATGACCTTTTTCATTTCTGAAAGCCCAGAGGCCAGCAATTTGTTCCTGTTGTAAGTGTAGCCAATGCTTTCTTCTCCAGAGAAAGAGCAGATATTACTTAAAATACAGGGAACTACTCAATGGTGAAGCCACTCCTGAAATAAACTTACTTTTCAACATTTGTAAGATACCAGTTTTCTGTGTATGGGAAATTGAAAGATAAGGTCTGCATTTATTGTTCTGAAAGCTGAGAGGTTGGTTTTTTTTAAAAAAAAGACCTGCTTGCTTTTTTCTGAAAAAAAAAAAAATAGAACACCAAACAACAAAGCAAACAAAAAGCTTTAGGATAAAAGACTTTCCTAAAATAATGCCAACAAGTCTGCAGTCATTTGTGCTGACTGCTACTGTGCCTCAAGTTGCTGATCAGCTATAGTGGACCCCAAGTTTAACACTTGGAATTTGCTGCTATCAGCAATAAGCTCTTTCATCATCTCACCATTAAAAAAAAAAAAAAAAAAAACCAAACCAAAAACAAACAAACAAAGAAAGAAAAACCAAAAACCTGTATTTGTGAGTAATTTGCATATTTCATCAATTAAGAGGCCCAGAGACTCTCATGCATTAGAGCTCATACTGTAAGGAGTGTGTTCTGTTGAGGTAGGAATACTTAAGCAGGAGCAAACTGGTAAATGTTGGAAAGTTCATTTTCTGGCTTCATATGGATGGGTTAGTTGGAAAAAAGAATTGTAACTGTGTTAGGAAAACATAACTATTACAGGAAAAAAGAGGAGGCTGGATTTGTGATGGAGTGGTCGTATTCTTGCGAGACAAAATGATAAAATTTTGAAAACAGATGAAATATGAGAAAGGAGATGTGCACCTGGAACTTTCTCTGGCACATCAGACCTTTCTTAAAGAGATGGTGTGTGCCTTGGAGAGAAGAGGGCACAACTTTCATAACATGTTTAAGGGAAGGTTTTCTGGGGCCGTAACCTGTGAAGAAGTTCAGACTTTCTGTGACTTTTGCTAGTAAGGTTCAAGAACAACTTCTTGAAGGAAGATATAATGCGGTTTTAATTTTTCTGCCCTTTCCTTTGTATTCTGCACATATATATTCATACATGTGTATGAAGAGACAAACCATGAGTAATTTCTCCTGTGATCATTATTTTAAGACTTTTTTCTTCATACCACAGTAGAGTATCTGAACCACTAGTGAGTGACTTGTGTTAGCAAAGGTTTATCCCATCAGGATTTAGAATGGCCCTCCCTTCCAGAGAACATCTGTAGATTAGCAGTACATTTTAAAAAATAAGTCTTTACTGGTTTATATGTGTGTTTCAAAGCACTTTTTGCATCGTTGCTCCTACTCCTGTGTTCTAGGGACTGGCAAAGTCAGAAATATATTGATTTGCTTTCCATTCACTCTGTGCTGCTGAGCACAGGTTTAATGCCTGCTATCCTGATGATTTTTGACAGAGGGCAGTCTGGAAGTCTTTCAGCAGAATAAACTACTCTCCTCAATACCTGTGTGGACAGCATTTGGTGAACTGGCCATTTTATACAACTGCACACGGACAGCTTCTGTGAAAGGTACCTGAGGCTAATTGTAACAACGTTGCTCAAAATGAGAACTGGGTATTTTTTCTGAGATCCCTGTTATATCCAGGTTTTCCTTGAAGTTTTCATTTAATAGATGTTTGCATGTCTTGGTTATGTACAATAAGCTCACATATTCCTTCTTTGAGTTATTTCTGCTTGGGAACTCGAATAATACTATGCCATGAATGTAATTCCCTCTCTGGCATAACCCTTGATAAACAATTAGATACCTCCAAAGTGTTCTGGTTAGCCTGATCTGTAGCATACTAACTGCTAGGGGAGGATTGTGTTTTGATTTTGGATGCTTTAGTAGAGGTGATGGTCTCTGGCTCCTATGTTCTTGTGGCAAAGGCAACCCTGAGGACGAAATCACAGTGAGTTTGAAAGCATATTAGAACCATGGTGTTTTTAGAAGAGCTGGTACAGTCTAATTCAAGAGGAAATAAAACATGCAGGAATTAGTTGCTTTTGTATTTGTTTTAGTTCTGTATCATGGTTCTGTTGCTGAGTCTTGCCTAGATTCCATTTGCAGCTGGCAGTTTGGGCACTGACCAGGACGGAGATGTAAAGTGTTGCTCTGACACAAGTATTCCTCTTCCTGTATAAGACTGGATATTCATCCATTAAATACTCCCTAATTCCCTTTCCAACATGACATAGTTACTCTGTGACATACAAGTAAGTGACTGAATATGGTTAAGTTCATAATTTTTTCACTCTCCACCATTCCATAAATATTACTTGTGTTTGAAGACTAATTTCTGTTCTTGTCTAAATCTGCAGGGACTCTGTGCCACCAGTAAGTATGAAGAGTTCATGTTGACTTAAAAAGGAGCAAATGGAATTAAACAAGAAGTTGTTCGCTGTAAAAGCTTTTGGTCTTTCTTCCTGCACCCACTTTAGGCACTTAATCATTGCTAGCTGTGCAGATGGAACTTATTACATGTAATCTGTTTTTGTTGCTGCCTGATAAACAGAACAGCATCAGTAATGTGATTATTTTTCTTACTAGCATGCTGCTCTAATTGAATATGTTCCCTATTTTTCTTTTTTGCCTGCTGTATAGTATTAGCATTATAAAGTAGTGTTTCTGCATAATAAGATGTCAAGCTGCTTTAGACCTTTGGTAGCATTAATTGGTTTTGAGGTAGGACAAGAATTGTCCAGCTATGGACAAGAAAAGGTATTTGAATACTTGAAATCACTGCAGAAATCCACCCCTCCCCAATAGCTTTCCTGTGATCCTTGTTGTGGAGCAAGAGCAGTACAACGAATAGTAAACCGAGCATGAATAGTAAACAAACACGTGAAAACCCTTTCTTGATGCTGGGTCTCCTGACATCCTTTTCCTGCAGTCTTTGAAAACTCACAAATGAAGGATTTCATCCAAACAGCATTTCAGTGGCTGCTGCTACTCAGCAGCATCTTCACAGGCAGTAGCTGTATTTGAAATTGGCAGTGTGGTTCTGAATTTCTCTTCTTTTTCTTTTTTTTTTAATCTCATCTTTGAAATTTCAGGCATTTTTCTAACTCTATAACCACTTCATTTAGTTAAGGTGCAAGATACAGGAAATACATTTCAATAGGCCAGATACTTGCCATGTTTTCTTCGTGCAAAGTTAAGTGAAAGATGCTATCTAGGAGAGAAATAAAACCAAAGTAACACCTTTGTTCTCCCATCCAGCATCCAAAAATATTTTTTAATCTATTTTGATAAATGGCGGTGCATATGTGTATATTGTGTACAATGACAAATGACTGCACATCATTTTAAACCTGGCATTTTTCTCCACTGTAAAAATGATTCTATGTTGATGATAAATGGAGGAAATCCATTGCCCTAAATTTTCCTGCAAATTTTATCTCGCAGAAAACACAGTTTTGTTCTTTCTTAGGGCAGAAGAAAAACTGCTGAATATGGTGTAGCATCTTTTAAAAGAAGAGATTAAATTTAAGAGAATCACCTTTTGCTTAAAGTTTAAAAGTGCAATGTGTTCTGTTGTGTCGATAATTGCACTCAGAAGCTGCTTAGTGGTTTGCATCTTTGATGCTGAATCCTGTGCCTGCTTACTATATTAATATTTTGATTATCTTTTGAAAGGAAATAATTAATGGTTTTTGCCTTATAATGATTCCATAAAATGGAAACATTGAAGGAAAATCTGTGAAGCACAGGATTAAATGAAATTAGATGTGTTTCTTGACCTCGGTTATTTCTATCTTAATGCATATCTCACAAACATTTGCATATAATCTGAATTAGACTTAGATCCAAGCCACAGTATTTAACATCACAGGTTTTGGAAAACCAACCACGTTCTTGTTTCTTTCAAATCAGCTTCTTCACAGTTTGCAGCTTTTGAGTACAATGACTGTCTGTGATTAAGGTACAACCTCCCAGGTGTTCAGCCCTGTCATTTTCAAGGTTGTTCAGCCTGTGGAATTGCATGGAAAGTGCTCCATGAAAGAACCATTTGGAAATCGATTCCGTACTTTAGTGAGCGTTATTTAAGTGAGAATTGAAATTTTTTTTAAAAGTCTGATTACAATGGGTGCTGGGTATTTTAAAATTTGGCCTTGGGCCTTGTGAAATAGCTAGTCTGTCTTGTACCATGGCCTGATGCTGCAATATCATCCATCAAATAATTTGGAAACATTGCTGATTTTGTTCTTCTTTTTTTGTTTTCTTGAAGCAATCACTAACGTTAAAACATGGGCATTGGACAGAGAAGTGTTTCAAAATATCATGAGAGTAACAGCCCAGATCAGACAAGAGCAATACAGAAACTTCCTTAGAAGGTAAATATGATGAATTTCTATTTCTAATACTGCTTTGTGCTACTTACTAAGGTGCACAACAATACTGTGCCTGTCTTGTAAACAGAGAAAAAGGTGCCCTTCACGCAAATATGGCCTCAAAAGCTTGAATATTCTTTTTAAGATTCATACCTTTTTCCCATTTTCATTGTTTTTCTCCTCGTTACACTAGGAAACTTCAGTAGGTGTTTGAATGCATTTAAGTAATAGAATAACTGTATAGGAAACTTAGAGGTTTAGAATTTAAAACAGTATGATAAATAAAGTTAAGTGAATACTCCAGTGAGTAGTTAGTTAGCTGCTGGAGTAGACTGAGGAATATTCCTTATCCTTTGGAGACTTGAATACGAGATCTGCATGTCTCTCAATTTATGAACTAATTTCAACATAAATTACTAGGAAATCTGCAGAGCAGAATAAATCTCTCCTGCAGGGAGCACTGAGAGTGGTGCCACACTTCTCCTTAGGAAGATGGTGAAGTTAAAGGTTCCAAACCATAATTAGGTGATGTAATATTTTATCTTTTTAACACAGAATGACCATTCTGCTATGCCTTCAAATCAAGATGCCAAGCCTGGCCATGCATAGAATGTCTTGTGTATGTTCACATCCCTCTCCACCTTTGATTTCTATACACACTCCTTTGCTGAGCCTAAATAGATAGAAATTTCTATAATTTCCTAACTTTTACAAGTCCGAGTGATCAAGGTGGGAGGTTTTTTTCATTCTTGCCAGCAAGTTCACCAAGTTATCACTGTAATTGGATTCTCTTTCAATAGTTGGCCAAAGAGTACTGAAATTATTACCTTTGTCTGATTTTGCCGTCTCTGTCGTGCCCTTGAAAATATATTCTTGAAGTGCTACAATGTCTTGAGTTTGTAATTTCTGGATTCTTTCGAAATTAATCCATACGCCCACTGAAGTCCTACCCCTCCTGAAATACAGAGTTGATTTAAAAACTGACCAATGTTTGCCACATTTCTAAGTTGTGCAAGTTTTGTTTACCTCAAAACCAAGATGAGAATGCTTGAACCTTCCAAATTAAGATTTAGTTGTATACTGTGTTTACCACCAGTTTAACTACTTACAAAACATGACTGTAAAAATTGTATAGATGAGAAGAGACCATAAAAAAGGTGTTAATGATAACCACTTTGGGTTGTGGGGCTTCTTTTTTGTTTTGTTTTGTATTTCTGTTTTCTGGAAGTGTGTCCCTGCTGAAAAACTTACCTGAAGATAAATTAACCAAGATCATGGACTGTCTGGAAGTGGTAAGATGTTGTTAAGTCTTTCTAAATAGCATTCAGTAAGCTTTCAAAATAGCAAAGAAAAATAAATCAGCAAAAATAAAAAACAACCAAGCTTTTTTAATATGAGAGTGGTTTTGGAGTGATCAGAGTTGAATTCTAGGTTGGCAGAAAGTAATAACATTTAGTGACATAGAAGTAAGTTATATTTTTGGCATCAAAGGAGTCAAGCAAGTAGATAAGAGGATTTATAATCTATCCTTTATTAAGATTAAGTACAAAATTATTCTCCGGGATTCTTTTGGTAATCAAATTTACCTGTTTGTGATGTGGATATGTAATACATTCATATTCCTTGGACCCCATACACTGCAAAAATGTAAGGGAAGAAGGCATTAGGTCCCCAGCACATGAATCCAGCCAAATATCTGTGTGCCTTAGGGCTGCATTTGCCAGCAGCTTTTGAAGGTAAAGGCTTGAGATATATAATCATAGCTGGGATTTTTTTCCAAGGGCAGTGGTAACTCTCTATTCTTTTTGCATGAAGGATATAGCAAATTAAACATCAATGGAACATCCACATGTGTTAAGAACTCTGCTTGGTAACCTTTCAAGGATTTATTGGACAATATGGTCTCTCACTTGCCCCCCAACAGGAGTACTATGACAAGGGAGATTATGTTATTCGGGAAGGAGAAGAAGGAAACACCTTCTTTATAATAGCAAAAGGAAAGGTAAGGTATCATAAACCTTACTTATAGAGTAACACGTGTAAACATTTGTATCTCAGAAGCTACCTTGAGGGGTGTGGTATTCAGTAAAAATGGTGCAGAGTGTTTTTGCACATGCTTTTCGGTTCACAATACCGTGATAAAAGACTGGAGCAGCATTTCAGAGGTTCAGAGAGCCTGATTTTCCATTCACAATGAACCCATGTTATAGTGTTCTAATTACAATGTAATTAAATTGTGTCCTGAAGCTTCTTGGCTCTGTAGCAGAGATGCAAAGTCGATTTTTTTGTAAATGAGATTTGACCCTGTATCTTCTCCTAGATGGTGCAATATCTAATGGACAAAATATAGACTTGTGAAAAGTCTAAGAAGTAATGGAGCCTCATGCTTAATGGAGAAAGGCCTTTGAGGTGTCTCAGAATCCTTTCATTTGTTAGTCCCAGAGGAGCAAGGCAGCAGCTTTCATCCCTCAGCTGGTACCTCAGAGGCTGACACAGGACCCTAAAGAATTAAATCAGGAGAATTTTCCTCAATAAACTTCCAGGAGAGTTTATATACAATACATCTCTGTATCTGTAGATATTCTAGTTTGGTTTTTGCTAACGCAGGCATCAGCAGAATGTGCTACTGTGGAAACAGAGTTTCATGAGGAGAAATGTTAGTTAATGCTTCTGGACTGCTGTCTATTTAGCTGAGAAGACAAAAAGCTCATATGACATCTGCCCACTGTGGGAACTGAAGCATTTTTCAGTCTTTCATTAAAATTTGACTAATTCCTCTCTGTTTCAAAAGGTATGAGGAGAAAATGCTAAGGGGTTGCCAAATACTGAATATATTCCAAAAATATATTTGCAAAAATATCAGCAAAAATCAGGGAGGTGTCAGGGAATGTTCGGGTGTAATTTTTGAGAGTAGGGGGTAACTACATATATCTGTAACTCTTTCTGCAGCATTACTGAGTTTAAGACATTTCTGAAATACACAGAAAAGAAAGAAAATCATGCAATACTTTGAAACTTTACCTTATTAAATTTTTGTTCTTGTACTTTGCAGGTGATAGTTACCCAGAGTACTGCAGACCACTCACAGCCTCAGGTGATTAAAAATCTACACAAAGGAGATTACTTTGGAGAAAAGGCTCTCATTAGGTTCGTTCACAGTGTCTGATTCATGACGTGTAGGATTTAGATTGTTCCATCACTGTGTGTCAGATTCTTCAACTCACGGCTGTTTTGAATATAATCTTTCTCTTGATTGTAAAGTCAGTAGATGAAGGCAGTGACTCAGTTTGTGTTAACGTTTTGAGAGGTTGCAGAGAGAACTTGAAAATATACACTGGCATCTGCCTTTGGTTTTCCCTGTAGAAGTCAAATTCTGGCCCTCTGCATTGTGGCTTATTGCTTATACTTCTGTAAAAACTGTGGTGAGAACTTGTGCCTGGTGATTTCAGAATCGATAAGGTCCATCATGTCCGGAATGAGCTCTTGTTTCCATTGCCCATGGCAGTAAGAAACAGAGAGAAGGAGTCACATAGTACATGTTTACATGGATGATTGAATAGGGAATAATTTGGGTTTGGGAATGCTTTATATCCAAGGATCATTTTAGAAATAAGCAGTAAATCCTGATGTAGTGATAATTACATCTCGCCCTAATTTCTTGTAAGCTCACCAAAAGGATGTCATGATCCAAACCCTACTGAACCTGGAAAAAATACTGTGCTAGACCATAATAATGACTAGTAAAATGCTATAATTTTGTATTTGGTTCAGCAGCATTAATCCAGGTACAGGCTGCAGAGGCCTTTGAGGAGTTTCACCTAGAGCAGCTGTGACCCTCCACGAGTGCAGTGTGAGGTACTTTGAGGATTTTGGTAGGCTTCTGAATTCTCCTAATGCATTTCAATTCTCAGTGACGACGTCAGATCAGCAAACGTTATTGCAGATGAGTACAACGTGGAGTGCCTCGTTATAGACAGAGAGTAAGTACACTATGCTTTAAGAAAAGACTTGCATCCTCTTTCAGTAGGTTAATGTGACTTTCAGTGGGTTAACGTGACTTCACTGTAGGCAAAACCACAATGTTTCCTCAAATGAATCCTGAAGGAGTGGTTGTGCTTTAGGAATACTAATGAAGAGAGGCTGACAGCAGGTGCCAGAGCACAGAAGCTTAAGAGTAGTTCAGAGTTACTCTTTTCTTTCCCTCCTCGTAGTGGTGATGTTTCTCCTGGTCTCCTGGGTCAGAGGTTCCTAAGGCCTGTTCTTGTCAGTGAAGACCAATGCAAAGAGGGCATTCAGTAACTCTGCCTTCTCTGTGTCCTCTGTCACCAGAGCCCCTGCTCCATTTAGTAATGGGCCCACATTATCCTTTGTTTTCCTTTTGTTACTGATGTATTTGAGGACGCCTTTCTTCTTGTCCTTGGCATCCTTGGCCAAATTAATTCCAGACAGGCTTCGGCCTTTCTTGTCTCATTTATATTTACCCTGACAACCTCTCTATTTTATTCCAAGCAGCCTGACCCAGCTTCCACCTCCTATGTGTTTCCTGTCCAAGCTTGAGTAATTATTTCTCCACGTGGGTCTCTAACCCCCTTTGCCAGATTTCTTGTTCATTTCTTGAGCCCTGGAGGAAGCAATCCTTGAGTATCAACCAACTTCAACTGGATCACGTTGAACATGTTAAATATTTGGCATTTTATGATGTTTCATTTGTGGTTTTAGGACATTTAATCAAACAGTTGGAACTTATGAAGAGCTGCAAACTTACCTGGAAGGTTATGTGGCTAATCTGGCCCAGGCTGATGAAAAGCGGCATGCAAAGTAAGTCAGATCATTTGTTTGTTACATCTATAGCAGGTAATCCTAAAAAGGAGTGATAGATATGTAAGTAAAATCGTGGATGGTAGTTGAAGGAGATGAACCCCTAGGAATGACAGCAGTCACTATAATAAAAGTCTGGATATGCTTATGGAGTCCAAGAAACTTCTTCTGATACAAGAATTACGTAGAATCTCACTGTATTGACTTCCAAACAAGAATTCACTCTATTCCTGGAAAACTGAGCACAGAAAAAAAGTGATGTTGTGCTCAAATAGATTTTGCACTTTGATGGTAAGTTATTTGGTAAAAACCCCTAAAGGCCAACTTTAACTCCTGATTGAGTTAAGGAAACTGTATTACTGTGCAAAAGAGTAAGTGTCATTTCAAAAAGAAAGAAGCAGACATAAAAGAAACAGTTTATTTTTAATGTTTCAGTGTAGCACTGATGGTATTTATGTCTGCTTTTAGCTGTGGGCCACACTTTTAGTTTATGCGCCTCTGATTTCAGTCTGAGCACTACTGGAAGATTGGCAGAGTATGTTTTTCCTCTGTTTAGAAATACAGCTGCATTCTTATTTCTGATCATTCTGCTGGAACTGGTACAAAGTCCTTCAAGCATTGCTTCTCCAGCTTGGAGCGCCCAAACTTTTGCAGCTGACCGCATCCATAGGAATCTCACAGGGATCAGGTCTTGCTAAAATTACTGTCGATTCTACTCAGTGAATTTCGGTGGCATTTTTCTCCTAATTTACTTCCATAGGATGTCCAGAAAGAAAGTACTTCTGCAGAAAATAAGATTCTGTTGGAAAATAAGGCTTTCCTTTCCTCCTTCTCCTTTCCTCCTCCTCCTTTCTTCCTTTTCCATTTCCCTTCCGCTCCTTTATATAGGATCATTAAAAGTGATGGCAAGGAAAAGCACTAACCTATGTTAATTTTCTTAATGCAGAGGAAGATCCTTCTGTGGACAGTTGACCAAAGAGGTGTCTTTGGAGATGATAGAGCTGAAGGAGAAAGTAGCCCAGTTCCCTCCTTCCCCATTCCAGAATTTAGAAGTTGTCACAACTCTGGGTGTTGGTGGGTTCGGAAGGGTTGAGCTTGTAAGAGATTGTTTTAAAATTATTCATGTAGTTCTCTGTCTTGGATGATTGATTTAGTCACTGAATAATGTGAAGGATTTTCATATTCTATGTGCTTGTGCCCCTCAGGCCGAAATAATTCTACATAAAGCAATGCATAGTTAAAAAGCATTTCAGAAGTTGGGTGTTTCAAGAAGCAAATCCATTCTTGTGTGCCTTCATCTCCTGCTGTTAAAAGTACCTTCCTGGTCACTAGACATAGCCATCAGCTTGTGCGTGCGGGGTTTACAGATGTGCCTGCCTGCATTATGTCCCCTCAATGGCAGGCCTTTCTCCAGGAATCTGCCTGGGCCTGCAGCAATCTGAATGGCACCACACAGTCTGTGCTGTCAGAACTGCTTCTGTATGCCCCACAGCAACCATGGCCAGCGTGAGCTATCTGAATTCTGTTGACTGGGAAATTTCCAACAAATTGCAATGGCTCTTTTGAGTCATATTCAATAGCTTGAACAGCTGTGCTTCTGGGATACAACCAGCCTCATTAGCCCAAAGCCTTAAATTCCACTCGCCTCTGGCTGAGTAGCAAATGTCTGACAAAAACCTGAATGCTTTTTGTGCAGGCTGCTGAAGGTAATGGTAAATTAAAGGTGACTTTGTGCTTCTAGTGAAGTCAATAATCCTTTACAGTAGTTAGACCATCAACTATTTCATTCTGATTCATGCTTCACAAAAAAATTCCACACTGGAATTCTACAGCAGCACCTGAATACTAAACTAAAAATTGAATTCTCATCCAGCTGTAGAGCACAGGTATCTGCTTCCATCATTTCCAAGAGGCCCCATTTTAACTTCCATCTTTTTGTTGCATATTGGATAATATTTCAGTGTAATGCAAAATAATTTGTAAACATTCTTCCTAAACTGCCTCTCCCTTTTGTTCTTTTCTATTATGCTGGTGATTAGAAATCTTAAATTGAGATTGGGAGCCAGTGTGATATAAACTCACTGTAATATGTAGTACCTATCCAAGCTGCTGCTATTTTGTATATATGAAAGGAACAGAGGGAACATTTCACTTTACGAGTGGGGACTGGGAAACTAAAATATCTGATGCTTGGCTTAAGATAATACATAACAGTTCTGCAGAAAGTCTGGAATTTGTCCCTTGTTACAGCCATCAATTTCAGTCCTGTGCTGTGTTGAAAAAGATGGATATCAGTGTATCTACTGAGAACAATTTAGTAAAACATCATTTCTTTGCCTCATGTGTTTTCATCAATTGTATTCACAGGTTAAAGTGAAAAATGAGAACATGGCTTTTGCAATGAAATGCATAAAGAAGAAACATGTAGTGGACACCAAACAACAAGAGCATATTTATTCTGAGAAGAAAATCCTCGAGCAGATATGTTCTCCATTCATTGTAAAGTAAGTTGACCATAAGGTTTCCTTGAATGTTGTCCCCCTGTTGACCCCCCGGACAGCATTATTAGGAATGAGGTTTGGGTTTGGCACACATAAGTTCCGGAGGAAAGACCTTGCAAGTCTCGCTTTTTATTTTGCTGTCCCTAAATTGCTGCTGTCTGTCTCCACAGACTGTATCGCACATTCAAGGATAACAAGTATGTGTACATGCTCCTGGAGGCTTGCCTTGGAGGGGAATTGTGGAGCTTGCTGAGGGACAGGTAACTGCAAATACGGCACAACCTTGCCCTTTAAAGTCACCAGTCAGCCCCATGTGGCTGCTGAGTAGGTTCTCCATTCAAGGGCTGTCCAATGAAAAGGTGTTTGGTTAATATTCTGGGTGTTACATGTTATCTGGTTAATAACTGAGGCCTTTTTAGAACTAAATTGTGATTATTTTTTGTTCCAGAGGCAGCTTTGATGAATTCACCACCAAGTTTTGTGTTGGGTGTGTGACAGAGGCTTTTGACTATCTACATCAAATAGGAATTATCTACAGAGACCTGAAGCCAGAAAACTTAATTTTGGATGCTGAAGGATATATAAAACTGGTAAGATGTAATCCACTGTAATGTTATCCTTTTGTGCCTGTATCCTGTTTCTTTGCAGGGGGGATGGAAATAGACAGCACATAATTATAGAACCAGGATCCTGGAGTTTAATAACTCTTGTGCTTCAGCGCTAAAGAGGGCAGGCTTCTCATTGCACAGTGAGAAACAAAGGCATTGCAAAGCCACTGCAAGCCACAGACAAAAACGGGGATTTGCAGCCTCTGAGAGCTCTTCCCACAGCATAAACAGCAAAAGAAAAAAATTCTCCCAGCAGCTAGCTTTAATGTAAGGACAGAAACCACATTTCCCAAGTGCAGAATTACCTCCCCGTCCAGCCTCAAATAATCATAGGTTCAACATTTATTGATTCAATTTACAATCATAGGTTCCCTCTCTTTGTAGAGAGGGAACAGAGTAAAGAACTCCTGCGATGCTTTACTGTGACCATGAGAAGTGCAATGAGAATACCCTTCAGAGAACTTGAAATATCCATTCTGAGGACAATGAGCAACCCACTGTTTCCAGGGACAGTAAATCTCACGCCCTCAAGGAAATCATGGGTTGTTCTTCCCAAAAGGAAAATAATTCAGAAAATTACTTGTGATGATAAATGGATCTGTTTTATAAAATTCACTAATCCAATTACTTCAGTTGGAATTACCTTCACAACTACATTGTGTAGCTGTTCTAGCTGTAAACTAGCAACTCTGGGATATTTGCAGGAGGTGAGGAAGCAATTAAGACCTTAAGGCTTTCCAGTGCAAAACTCCTCTGCATTATGCAGCATATGTTGATTTTGATCAGGTTGATTTTGGATTTGCAAAGAAGATTGGATCAGGACAGAAAACCTGGACGTTTTGTGGAACCCCTGAGTATGTTGCCCCTGAAGTCATTCTGAGTAAAGGCCATGACTTCAGTGTGGATTTTTGGTCCCTTGGGATTCTTGTGTATGAACTCCTCACTGGCAGGTAAGTGCCTCCTACTCCAAGTTCTTACCTAGTCTGTTTGTTTTTGGAAACCTTTCCAAGGTTACTTTTAGACAGCCTTGCAAAATGATACTTCTTCTTGCCACTTATGCATGTCTTACCTTCCATCATTTCAGAAATGCCGCAGACAAAGTGGGTTACGTATTCTCAGTGCTGGCTTGTCCAGGCTACAACTGGCCGGTGTAGGGCTCCTGTAGCTGCTGATAATGTTTCCTGTGAGGAACAAGTGGCAACAGACTGTTCTCTTCCCCATTAGGGGGTGATGAGGTGAAGTGGGGTAGGTGAATTGTAAGCAGGGCTCACTCTTTACCTCCCTGCACTGTTCCATGGAAATTCTTTGGGAATGTTCAGTGGCAATACGACATGGAAGCTTCTCTGAGTTAGGCTGGAGGTGGGGCTAGCTTAGAGGGATATATGTGGTCATGCATTTTACCTGTACCTCTGGGAAGCTTCTCAGCTTCAAGCCTTTTTAATATCTTAAACAGGCTGAAAGGGTGAGGGTTGTAGAAGTAGGAAGGTGGGCTTTTTCCCTATTTTTTTTCTATATTCTCAAATATTTGGTTTTAAAAGTACTGGCCAAACCTGTTCTTGCCAGATGTTCCATTTATCAGTTTTGCTTTCTTTTTCTAGCCCACCGTTCTCTGGGGCTGATCAAATGATGACATATAATTTGATTCTCAAAGGCATTGAAAAGCTGGATTTTCCTAAAATAATAACAAGGCGACCCGAGGATTTGATCCGCAGACTCTGCAGGTAGGAGGGGTGGTTCAGGACAAAGCCTGAGTGTAGATAGATTGAGCTCTTTTAGGACTCAGACTCGAGCACTGAATTCCTGAAAACTTCATTTGGAATTGTTATGCATGGCATGGTCCCTTCTGATTATATTCAGTATGCATTACATGCCCTTGAATGCGTCACACCTCTGAGTCTGCAGAGGCAGCAGAGGCTCTGGGCTTTCTCTGTAGCTGGGAATTTTTTCTGAAACACATCTTTGGGAAAATTTATTAAGTGGGGGCTGAGGAAAGAGCTAAGGAATTTGATTTTCAAATCAAGCACATTGTTTAAAAAAAAAAGCTTCCAAAATGACTTAGGCATATAGATTCTACAGAAAACGTAAGGCACCTGAAGGCTGGCTTAAGTCCTTTTGAAAATGTGCAGAAGGTGGTATTTCAAAAGGGCCAGCCTAACTTAGTGGCCTGCATAATCTCTGGCTGGTGACACTGACTTTGGATTCCCAGCTCCTGTGGGATTTCACCCATGGCACTGGGAACAGTATTCAACATCCTTGTGTAGCACGACTGGAAGGATCTTTGTAGCTGTAAATTTTGATCTGCCTCCTTTTGTAACTCAGACCTGCTGGCCAGGAAAAAAAAAAAGGATGTGCAGCTAAAACTCAGCCAGCTGATCTCCCTCTGCTGCTTCTCACAGCTGAGTGACACTGTTTTGTCTTTCTAGAAGGTTTCTCCACCCTCAGAAGAAAGAAGCAGTGAGCAACACCTCATTATGCCTCTTCGTGAGGCCACAGGTTTTATGCAAGCTCCACCCCTTGCAACTGTTAAATGCAAGCAGTTATGACCTATAAGTGCTCTTTTTAAAATAGGAATATTTTATAAATCCTTATCCTTATTTTTCTTGTCTTTTTTTTTTTTAAGGCAAAACCCTACAGAAAGATTAGGCAATTTGAGGAATGGAATAAATGACATCAAGAAGCACAGGTAAGCAAAAGAGACTTCCAAGAAGAACATTTGGAGTTTAATCTGAAATATATTTCATGTTAGAATCCAGCCAGGTAAACTCATAAATAGAGCTCTCTATTGCTATTGAGTATATTTGCAACTATAGAAAGCAACAATATGAACATAAATCCTCAGCATGATTATCTAGAAATCTTTTTTTTTTACTGCTTTTGCTGCAGGTTGTTGATGTAGGAGTTTAATTCAGTTCTCAGAGAAATCAATGCTAGTTCAGCATCTACCATCTCCTGACCCTTCAACACTTGCTTTTTAAGAATGAGTAGTTAGGAGCTCCAGAGCAATAATTTTGGGGGTTTGTCCTCCTTCTTGTAACAAAGAAAGTCTTTCTCACAATGAATTTTTCTAATGCATGTCTTTATTCTAATGAAGGAAATCCTCTGTAAATTAAACATTTTCTGCTTTCTCTTTTTATCTGAGTTGTTTCTAAGCCCTACAGTTTGTGCTTGGGGAAAGAAGTTCTTTGATTTTTCTGCTTGTCTCCCTCTTCTCATGCTGTAAAACGGGTGTAATTCCAAGGAGACACACAAGTCTCTGCATGGCTGTATTTCTGCGTGTGTTAACCTGCCTGTCTCTGCACCTCCTCTGTGCAGAGGTGCCAAAGTGTCTGGGGCTCCTGAGGCTGCCCCTGCCTTATATGGCAATGACAGTGCTGGAGATTCCTCCTTCTACCTGTGTTGTTACAGGAGTTGGCATGAAAAAAGCTTCTTATAGCCCTTGTTCACGCGATTTTCAGCTCTTTATGGTATAATGTCAGAAAACAACCTGTCTTTCTCTTTTGGTCTCTCCCTGTCTGTCTTTCATCTCTTTTTAATCAGGTGGTTGAGTGGTTTTAACTGGGATAGTCTGAAAGTGAGGAAATTAACGTCGCCTTTAAAAAGAGAGGTATTGGCTTTGGCTTTCAGTATCATAATGCTTTACTAACACAGCTTGGCTACAAAGAACTGATGGAGATAGCAAAATTTCCCAAAGACGTATTTGAATTATTACAGTTCAACATCTTTTGTGAAAAATGAATGAAAGAGAGAGAGACAGCAAGTAATACATAACTTACATTCAGTTAAATAATGGAAATATTACGCTGCCTGTGTACTTTGCATTACATTTTCACCATTACTAGAACAAATGGTGTTTGGTCAGAAACTAATATTGAAAAAAATATATCTCCCTTGGTAATGGGCACATTATTAAGATGCACTGTTCATATTACTGTGAAGAGTACAAATTCCCGTATGCTCTTATTGAGTTACAATACATCCTTGAGTAAGCTCCCAGTTTTAAATGGCCTATTTGTTTTTGCCCTAAAATGAAAAAAGACTAAGGGTAAAGTATTTGAAACTCACTTTGATCTCAATTTGAAAGTAAAAGCAATTCTCAGGACTGCTTTGAGTAGCTACCCTATGGGCGTAGATTGTCTTACACAAAATTGAACCAAAATTGTACAATGTGGCCCAGTTTTCTTACTGAATTAACAGGACTTTGGGTGAAATCTAGGATTTGATAATATTTAGGAAGTCCTTTTCCATGAGAAGACTAATGCCATTGTTCTCTTGTACAACATATTTACTGGAGGTATTTCTTTTAAAGAATGAGGAATTGCATCGATTGAAAGAAGTCATCTGTATAATATTGGCCTTTCATTTCCATGTTGGGAGTGAAAAAATGGTATATAATCAATAGAGAACATTTTCAAAAGTTGTTTTCTGAAACAACCTTTTGTTTGTGTTTTCAATGTCCTAGTTGTCTGGACCGACTGATTACAGCTACTTTGACAGCTATCCACCTGAAGTGGGGAGCCCTCCAGATGAACTTTCAGGCTGGGACAAGGATTTCTGATCATTTTTCCTTCTGGCACATTTATAGAGACTCGTAGTCATCAGTTCTATCTTGTTTCTTGCTTCAAATCAAGTTACACAAATTACACAGCACTTCTTGAATAATAGAAGACCGTTCAGTAACCAGAACTTGTTTGGATAATCCAGCAAAATCTGTGCATTTTATAACAAGGGCATGCATTCAGTCAGCAGATGTAACCTGAATTTTTTTTGATACACAGTGTCTCTATGAACATTTTCAGATACCATTGATTAGATCTATGGTTTTGCCACTCAAAATATCACTAGCTAAAATTTTGATATTAACAAGGTTACCATACATCTTTTTTTGCTTGAGGAGGATGGGTATCAGAAGCCAACAATTGTGACATTTGTCAATAGCTAACACTATAAGCACTTATTTTTTCATTTTCTCTGCTGCGTTCTGCTTTTCCCCCAAAATGTCCTGTATTGCATTGATCCAGAAATCTGTAGAAAAGAGACTTTTACTGAAAGGTTGATGTGATTTAGCTACAGCTAAAAGGATATCACTGTGGAAGCTGCCTCTCTGTCAGTCTAGTTTTGCCCCAGGTTGGGTATGTGAGACAGGTCAAATGAAAAGGTATATCCATGATAGAAGTTGCCTAGAGAATCAGACTGTGGCGTGTATTTCCCTTACTGATTCAAAGAGCCATGTGCCTTTCTCAGAATGCTTTGCTTTTATGTAGTGTGAAGATAAAATAGATGGACAATAATGATGGACAACAGATGGACAATAGATGGCTTTTACCTTGCAGGGGGAAAGTGCAGATAGATGTTGTGCATTTGTGGCTTATAGAGAAAAATTCTGCTGCTCTGTGTTATGAACCCCAACTGCTGTGGAAACAGGAATGTTCCTGGGTTTCATCCTGGGCTTATGGGATGGATGCATCTGCAGCCACTGTTTGGATTTATTTCAGCTCCTGCTGAGACCAAGTCCAATCTAAATTTCCATACTGAAGCTGCTGCAGCATCACTGCATTTCACATGCTGGATGGAAAACCTCCTGGGCAACTTGTACTGTGTGCTCAGGGTTTAGTTACCCATGGCTGCTGGATCATCTCCCTAGATGCTGGTCATGACTTTTCCCACTGGGAAGGGGAAAATGAGGGAGGGAATGCCACAGGGGCAGTTCCATGGTTTGATACACGGTTGTAATTATTTTTCACTGGTGGGTGACCATTGCTTTGACAGAAAATCAATTTAAATATTTTATATAACCTTCAGCCTGAATAAGGCAATAGAATATTTTCCATTGAATTTAATGAAGGTTGGATTGAGCCCTTGAAAGAAGACACTACACATTTAGCTGTTTTTGTTTCTCTGCCTGTTTGCAAATTATTATGGAAACTTGCAGCCAGCAAAGCCAGTGCAAAGTAGTGATAACACAATCAGAGAGGGTGGAGCAGAGGATGTAAGCTGGGACTGTAGATGCTTGCAACTTAGCTTTGTTTAGCAATACCAAAGACTGTATTTTATTTTCAGGATTTAGATGAGGCACTAGACATTAGGTATTTGTGTTTCTCCGTGCATCTGTCTTTCTCTCATAAGTATTTTTATTACAGTCAAGATTATATTGTGCCAAGTTTTATAAAAAGCTTTTGAATGTATTTTTCCATTGTATTTATATGTAGTTTCCTTATATATATATATATGTTTTTTAAGTGAAGAAATATCTGTATGGTAAGTTTAGTGCAGTTAGCATTAAGTCTGTGCAGCTGTAGGATATATTTCCTTTATAAAGTTTAACTTAGCTTGTTTATTTGTGTGCAAATAAAGTAAGCTTACAATGTAATGGGAAGGACACTAATTTTTTACAAGCCCATTCCATACAGCAGTCCAGATTCATAGCCTGGATTTATACTTCTTGTCTATGTGATTCAGAAGAGACTGAGGAAGAAAAGACTACTCTGGAGAAAGAGTCACTGATATAATTTCTTGCAGCATGTTCCCCACTCAGATTTTGTTTTCCCTAGCAGATGTTGAGAAAATGAATGTATGAGAAGATGCAATAAATGAGGTCACGGATTATTTTGTTCTTATGTAGAGTTCCCATGTACATTTAATTCATTCTAGTTCTGGCATGTATGCAGTTGACTGAGCTGAAGTTTTCCAGAAACAAGCAGAAGCTGATACAGTGGAGATTAAATATTACTTGATCTCACACCATCTGTCTTTGACAGACAGATGTACTTCAGACTTCAGCTCGGCACCAGTGGAGTTATGCTGATGTAAAACAAGGGGATGAATAAGTGAGTCAGGCTCAAGTAGTGTCACAGTGCAGGAGATCATGGGAGAATTGAATGGACAATTAGGATGATGATCAGATTATGCTTACTGCTGTATTTTCTAATTTAAAGACATTGAATAACAGATTTTGACATTCAGGTTTTGGGCATGCTGTGGATATGTCAGTAATTGTCTGAGTCCTGTCCTTGATGTCCTTATCTGTGCTTTGCCTTTCTGTCCTGTCAGCTTTGCTTTTATGGGATGGCTCCTTCAGAAGCCCAGCTGTAGCTGTGCTTTTTTCCCAGCACTTCTGCCACAAGAGAACCTGCCTTGGGAGGCAGGAGGGATGGCGATTGTTCCTGACAGAGAACAGAAATGAGGGAACAGTTAGCCTGGGCTGGTGAGATGAAAGTGCCTGCCCCCGATATGACATCAGAGTGGTGATGCAGGTGAGCACTTTCAGAGAGGCAGGAACAGCAGCAGAGTGAAAGAGAATGCAGTGTAGTGGCAAGAATTTTTATCTTTGTTTGACAAAGTCCTGAGAGATTTAAGTCCCTTGATGATTTTGAAGTCCCTCTAGAGAGCTGTGTGTTACTTTGGGTTTTGACACCTTTGACAGTTTGACAATTTTGACAATTCGGCTTCCTCAAAATTGTGTAGAAAGTGTGGGAAAGGAGAGAAAATTAAAGCCAGCCTTCCCAACTGTAACACAGCACACTGTCCTGAATTCTTCCTTCCTTCCCACTTTTTGCAAGGCAGCACGAGACTGGTGCTCTTTGTCTCTTAAGTTCCTTGTGCCTGAATGTTGTAGCACAGTTGTTTTGTTTCCTGGCATGGATATGAACATTTCTGACTGACTTCTTTACATCTTGATGTAGGGCTAAGTCAGTAGGGGCAAATCAACATGCACACAGGAATACGGCCAGTACAGAGTGTTGTTTCCCAGTTGTATTTCTCACCACTGAAGTGGCTGCATGTCCATGCTCAGGGATGTGGTTCCCATGGTTGTGGTGCTGTTCTTGTAACCAAAGGTGAGAGATGAGGGCCTGGTTCTTGTGTATGTTGTGTGCAAGATGGTGCCAGACAGGGAGTTACAAGTTCAAAGCAAACTGAGCTGCACACCAGGCACGGAAAAGGTGGGTAATTATTCTCTTGTAAACCCATTATCTGTTGCTTGCCACACAAATATTGCCCAGCTGTCTGTCTTGGGGATAGCAGCAGGATTTACCTTAGTGGTCAGGTGCATCCTTTGGCAGAATTCCCAAACGTGAGCTCATTGTGACTCCTGCTGTGCTGTGGCTCTGTGTCAAGCTCTCTGAAATCTATTTTGCAACGAGCTCTCTACAAATTGATTAGATTCAGTTGGGTTTATTCGTTGAGCTTGTGAGATTCTTAACAATAGGCATTGTCACACTGAATTTTATAAACTATGGGCTTATGTGTGCAGCTATTACAAGACAACTGCTGGAAACTACCACATCTGGTTTTGCTTGCAGGGCCTGATGCCTACCGAAAATGCAAGCCTTTTTCCAGCTTAGCAGGCAGCACCCCCCACGTGTCCTAATGACACCAGGCCCAGGAGTGACCACTGGATTAAAAAGTGAATCCTATTGTACAGTGAGCCTGTGCGCATCACTACTTCTGGCTGTCCTTAAAGCCAAGAGAGGAGTCCACACAGCCCCACACCAGAGAGAGGGGGTCTTTTTCATTACCATGACACAGCAGTGAAAAATATTTTGATGTCTGCAACTGCCTGTCTTCTTAGGCAGAAGAAAAGCACAGCTTTTGTCTTCCAGTTTTTAACTCCACCTGTTTTGCACATAGATTTGACTTTGCTCCTGGCCATTTGCCTTAGAGAAGGCTTGCATATTTGAGTCCACCCTGGCCAAAAAAAATGGCTTAATGGTTTTCAAGTTCCTTCTGCCTAAAACCTACCAGGATGCTGTTGTTTGCATTTGATGTATAGAGGTACAGCACAAAACCACCAAACCATCCAAGCAAGAAAACTCAAAAATACCCCACATTCTTATTGTCTCTTCCCTGAATGTTCTTAAAGTTCTCACTGAAAAAGACTCTTAATATTACTAGAGCCAAAAGAGGCTGGAAATTGGCCTTTTTCTCACAGGCTGATGGTTGCTGCTGACTTGCTGACTTCCTCACACACGACTTGTTTTCCCTTGTCTTCGTGGACATTTCATACCACGGCAAAGGAAAGAAAAAGGCATTTTGAAAAGGAAGAGAACACAGTTCCACAAAAATTGGCTTAGGGCTAGGTGTAATTGTGAAATCTGGTACTTTTGGATGAAGCTCTCATCCTCTCCCTTAAGAGGACTGAACCCTGGAAAGAGAAACTTGCATTTCAGGGCTGTTCTAACGTGCTAAAGCAACATAATTTAATAATGTAACTGATGCAGCCACACCGAGGACAAGGGGGAGCTTGTGGGAGACTGAAATTTGCAGCCAAGAAATGCAACAGTCAGAGCAGAGGATCTGGAAACAATCCAGCTTGAGGGAAATACTGTGAATGTGACATTGTCATCATAGGGCTGGCCAGTCAGGCAGGCAAGGAAAACGTCAGAAACCAGAGAAGGCCTTTTCCATCCACTCACCACCTCGAGGAACATTTGAGCTAGAAATTTTATGAAAACACACTTCTCTCCTCTTTCCAAGAGGAGAGAAAGACAACAGCTAAGTGGTTAATGATTTTGCATAAATATATATAGAAATGTCAAAAAGTGGTAAGCACTTCCAGTTTATTGCTCTGGCACTTGAACTGTGAAAATACTGAAGGAGGAGGAGGAGGAGGAAAGGGAGAAGGAAATGGATTAGTGAATAGTGTGTTCATAGAGCTGCTGCCACCCAGTGTCAAGTGAAAGTATAAATATAAGTAGAAAAGGGACCGAGATGGGAGTTCAACCAAAGGCTTAGAAAAGGCAGTTTAAAACAGTAAAGTCCTTAAACAGATATGCTTAAAGCATCAAATATCACACTGCTAGGGTTGAACCTTCCCCTCTTTCAGTAAGGGTGCTGCTTATTTCATTACAAAGCAAAGTTTATTTGTCATCAGATAAGCATCATGATTCAAAGAGAGATAAGAGCATCAGGTTTTAGCCATGACCTGCATTGTGTCACCAGTTCCGGTCTCTCACAGCCTGCCCTACTCCCTGGCTGGGGCAGTGGGATGTGCAGGAGGCCCTGAGGTGATCCCTGTGCCCCTTTGGACTGATGCAGGCAATATAGAGCTGCACTTGCTCGCTGCAACTCTCACCTGGCACCTTCCCATTCCCTGGTCTGGCAGGGTCTGTGCCAGCAGGACAGGAGTTCCTGCTGTCATTTCTCCCTTGGCTCTGGCTAATAGAGGCCATGGATAGCAGATGCTCTTCTGTTCAGCAGTGCTGGAAGGCAGCCCTGGCTGATGGGCACCACGGCTTGTTGCATTTCCAGCTAATGGACACTTCAGTGACTGGAGGTTCTGGATATGAGATGCTTGTGCTTCCTACAGCTCTTGCTGACAGAGGGTCTAGCATGTTTCTACTCAGGAAGCCCCAGCTAATTTCAGGTCCTGCTTCTTACAGCTCTGGCTCTGTCTTGCAGCTCCTGCACAGCTGTGATGAGAGATGCTGCTTCTGCTGCTCATTTCAGGTGATTTCAATTCCAGTTGCTGAACACTCAGCTTCTTAAAGCTGTGGCTTGTTTCAGTTTAAGGTGATTTCAGGTCCAGCTTGTTGAAACTCCAGCTTTTGTGTGGCAGTTCTGGCTTCCTACAGCTCCAGCTGATGGATACAGGCTTATTTTGATTTCCAGCTCATTCCAGCTGCACTTTGTTGAAGCTTCACCTCCAGCTACTGGACGCTTGGAATAAGAGCTGCTCCTGCTTCCCCCAGTACCTGCTGATGGACATTTTCCAGCATGTTACTGCTCAACTTATTTGAAGTCTTAGGTTACTTCAGGTCCTACTTCTTGAAACTCCAGCTCTATGTAGCACATCTGGCCACTGGCCAGAAAAAAGTGGGAGCACTGGTGGGACAATGTGTTTGCGGGAGGGCACAAGTACTTCCATTGGGAAACCAAAGGCTCTCAAATCCACACGCCCACAGCCCTCTCAAAAAGGCTGCCATGGGTCTCCTGGGACTCAGGAGAAACCAGGGTCCTAGTGACGTGTGCAGACACTCAATTTAATGGAATATAAAAGCCAGGCCAGCACACCATCAACCCCATGGATCTCATCACAAGCTCTTTGTCAATTCTGGCTGCAAATATGTGCTCTATATCCAAGGGCAGGTGAGAGCAACATCATCTTTTCCAGCACAGTGCTGCCAAATCACTTGGATGCAGCAAGATAAAAACTCTTTTTGGATGGCCTGTAACACAGTTGTCCCAAAGGCTTGTTTGGGTTTGGATTTGTTCTAGGCCAGTTCCTGCAGAAAATACTGTTCCGTGCTTGCTGGCCAGCCAGGACTGGAGGCAGAGGGAGATGTGTGAATGGATGCCCACGTCTTCCCAGCTGGCAGCAAACACAAAGCCCAACCAGTGTGCAAGTGGCTGAGCAGACATTGCAGCACGGACGATGGGTGCCTGATCAGTTCATGCATGAGCACGCGATAGTTTTACACATGAACACCCCATGAAACTATCAACAGCATCCCATTATTTCACATGTGAATGCCCCAAAACTTCATGCATTAGTGCCCAATTAGCTTATGCATGAGCGTCCAATTAATTTATACCTTAGCATCCAACCACTTCATGTACAAGCACTCAATTCATGGACACACAAGCCTCAAGACAGCTCACGTGAGCACCCAATTAATTCATAGCCGAGTGCTCAATTAGCTCACACGTGAGCAGCTATTTCTCATGTGTGCCCCCTCAGCACATGCATGAGCGCCCATTTAGTACATGAACGAGTGCTGTGCTGGGTATAAATTGCAGGGTTCAGGTCAATGATACCACATTCCCACCCTCTGGCACTTCTTGGTACAGGTGCTTCTCCACTGAAAATTGGCTCTTTTCAGGACCATCAGAACTACATTCAAGGTCCCTGTGCTAGCCCAGAGGTGCATAAAGAGTTCTCCTATCTCCCCAGAGCACCGAGGGGCTGAGGAGCATGGTCTATCAGGGGTCAACACATCTGCCCAGCCCTGGGAAGAGGCAGAAGTGCCTTTCCCAGCCCCTATGCCCAGCTCCTGACTTTGCCTGTCAGAGTCCAGCACTGCCTTTGCTTTTTTCAAGGGTTGTACCAGAGTCACATATATTTTCTCACTATGGGGTAAAAGAAGGTTAGTTTTTCCTTACTAAAAAGGTTAGACTGAGCTACAGAGGAAAGTCACTTTTTTAAGGTTATTTAGTTGTGAATCTCTATCCACAAGCCTTCACTGCCTTTGTAAGAAAATGAGGACGTTTTCTCAAAATGCTCCGCTACCCAGTCACAAACCCACACTTTAAGAGAGAACTGATTGTAATTCTTAGCAAGCCATGAATTTCAATGGTCATCTATGAGAAAACCATCACAGAATAAAATCCTGAAAATAACAGTTTACAGGTCTTTTGCAGCAAACACATTTGTGTGAGTACATTATCAACTGGCTGCTCCAGAGCAAGGACTAGTATCATGGAATTAGAAGGTAGGGAAGCCAAGCTGCTGGGATCACCGGCTGAGACCATCAGCCTGACCAAGAGATGGCACCTGTATGTAACATTGAAGCACTCCCATTCCTCCAGCAAGGAAAAATACAAGTTCTCTCTCTACGTACAAAGGTTGGAAGGACTCTGTTACCTTACAGAAGATGTGCAGGGGACCTTGCCAACTCTAACTTCAAGCACAAAGTTTACAAGTACTTATGTGATAAGACATTTGACATGAAAACTAGCCCTGGGCTTCCAAAGGTGTAGCACAGAGCAGTGACAATCTCAGCTCAGCTACCCTTTTCCACTCTTCCTGAGCATGATGAGAGACCATCATTTGCCAAAGGGGATTTCTGGCTGAGAAACTGCAAATTCCAATTTACAAGACTGAAACTCCAAGGTCACTAGAAAACATTCCTCCTCATTGCTCACAAGAGCCAAAATTGGTTTTAACTTCCCATACATCTGGAAACCGAAGAGCTCAGCCAACACAACTCTTCATTGCCTACACACTGAGATAGCAAAGCTGCGCAGTGATAACGACACTGCACCGACAGAAAACTCACAGCTCTTGTAGCACAGCTGACAGGGAAGGTTCCAGATGCCTGCTTTCCTGAGACTTGAAAACAGCTTCATTTTCCTAATACAAGAAGCTAATCAAACACTTGTACATTACTCACTCTCCTTGTTAAGCTGTGCATAGCTGTACTGAATACCTGAGCAATAGCTGGTGTCATGTAACCTACCTACCCCTGCCCCAAAACTCAAAGAGAGCATTCAGGACATTATCCAGCTGCAGGCTGAGACACAGAACATTACCTCCAACAAGTCTAAGTAGCAGAGCAGAGTCTCTCTCAGAAGTATATGCACAGCTCAGCGTGTTCAGTAAGTCATCAAGAACAACAGCTCTTCGACAGTGAAGAAAGAGAGACTAGGGACAAAAAATACATTCCTGTAGCCAAGTGCATTTGAGAACTAGGCAAAGACTGAAAAATATAAAGGCTTAAAACATTTATTAGTAACTACTGGCAGGTACTGTAGATTAAGGCTATAACCTTCATACACAAGGTATTCACGGCAAGTACTGGCCAGGCATTGCAAAGCACAGGTTAAACAGAAAGCTGAAGCAGCATGCACAACCTCCACACACTTATTAAACTGTTCTGCGCACGTAAATCCATCTCACACTTGTCCAGTCAATCTGTTTTCAGTCCTATTTAAATGCTACAAGGACCAAAATTAAGGATTCAGAAAAGGACTGGAGACAGCACCTGTTTGCAAGTAGCAGGTAGGAGGCAACTCCAGGTGACAGTTCCCTCCTTACTTAGGGGTTAATTCCACTCAACTGTGAGCAAAGCTGGCAAGCAGAGAACTCAATTTTCATCTCTTACTGCAAAGGAAATAGCAGATGCATACATACTTCAGACTCATTTTTTCTGAAGGGGCCATAAAAGCAAACGAGTAACCTAATGTGACCCACGTGGTTACAGTACTCCCTATATCTTCACTTGCTCACAGAACAAGCTAATAACAAGTTATTATGCTTACATATAGCTCTATACTTGTTAGTAACAAAACACCAGTAATTACAAAGCCAGCTGGCCAGTAACCTTCCCCTTCAGCTCTGGGTTTTATTACCTCTCTCAGTCTCTTCCCATTTTGTACCTTACCCTTCACAGCACCAGCAAACACTACCATGACAACGGTGTTGCGCACCCCACAAGGTACAACCAGGCCATCAGACCACATGCTGACACTCCCTATGGCTTTGGCTGCTTAGGATCTTTGCTTGGTTGGACACCTTTCACATCAGGCCCTAACTCAGAAAGGCAATCGAGAGATTGTTTACAACTTGAGTCAACTTGACTAGAAGCAAAGCTCAAACCCTAGTAGGGTAAAACCCCATCTTAATCTGTGCCTGAGACCAGGCAGATTGTGCTGTTCCACATCTTTCAACTCTAACACACAAGTACAGTCACTGCTACAGCTCTACTCTGGACTGACCAGGAATCGGTGCTGTGACAAGCAAACCTTTGACATGCACAGAGATTACCTTGCAGAAGCTTCCATTCTGATAAAGGGTATTTTAAATGTTACTCTGCTGTAAGCCAGCCTGTAAAACTGGCTTTTAGTACTTTTGCTGCAGGGACAGAACTGCAGTTCAAACGCAGGTCTGCCCTCTGGAAAAATAAAGTTACAGATGAGTTCACTTGCAGCAGCTTGCTCACTAAGCCTCTCTTTGTGGCGTTTCCTAGTGCTACATCAACACCCAAGTGATCAGCAAGTTCCAAAGGTAACTAAAATCAGGGCTTACTGATTATCTCACCTGTTTCCATGACACATTCTTCTGGGCATTTTGCTAAAGAGAATAGGTAAAATCCATGCATATTTTCTGAATCAGAGTAGTTCACAATACAGAAAACGCTTTCTTTTTTGTATGGACCACTATCCTCAGCGAGTCACCTGAGTCAGAAATTCCCCACCCATTAGAGTTCAGAGCATTATC
>VZRV01003485.1:2324864-2329528 GCA_013398115.1 Falcunculus frontatus
ACAGTAGCATCCATGCAGGCTGCATGTGGGGGATGGTTTTTATTAATAAATTTGTGAAGACAGAACAAGTTCCACAAGTATAAGCAGTTTGTTTAACCACATACCTCACCAAAACCTCCAAAATATTCCCGTATTTTCTCCTCAGGTGTGTCTGGAGATAAGCCCCCAACAAAAATCTTTTTAACAGGTTCTTTTGTTTTCATGGCTTTAGCTCTTTTTGGGTCAATGACCTTTCCATTCAGCTTGTGTTCTTTCTGGTCCATGACCTGAGGAAAATCAAAACACAGTCTTACACAGTTCAAGCTAAGTGTTTCACTGATGTTCTGAGTAAAAGCCAAATTTGATTCAATTTCAATACTTGGATTACACCAATAATTTGTTGCACAAAACCAAAGAGTTCTGTGATTTTTGATCACTATCCACTGACACAGACAGTTCTGACAACTGCACCACTTATTACCCAGCATAAGCAAGAGTGTAACATTTCTCAAAAAGTACTCTACTCATCCTCAAACCTCATGAAGTAAAAAATCTGTACTTTAGATACCACAAAGGTCAATGAAGGTGAAAACTTTTCCATGTGCTGTATCCACAGCATTTTTAAAAAGTTAACAGCTAATTTTTGCTTGGATAGAGCCCAAATGTATCAAAGCTACTGGCTCAACTCTAGGGGTTCACGTTTCAGCTCTGGAATGCAAAGACTTAAAGCTCTTCACAAGTGCTATTTTCACAGCAGTAGGCAGTAGACATTTATACACTGTATTTTTCAAGTGCCCAAGTCTAATGGCTTGCACAATACTCCCCTGTAGTGCCCAAATCCATACCCTAGGAATCACTGCTTGTCCTGGACACTGCATCATGAGTAAGATGGTTCATAAAAGAAAGCATTTCAACAAGCACCTTGAACACATTACATCCCTGAATCATCTTTACCAGATGTACAGACAACAATGCTTACAGTCATCCTAGTGCTTTATCTCTTGATACCTAAATTTGAACATGTTCCATTACATTAATCCCACCTTATCCACGCTCTCCGATTCTTTGAAGAGTACAAAGCCGAAGCCTCTCGATCGCCCAGTGATGGGGTCTAACTTCAGAGTGCAGTCTACAACTTCCCCAAACTTAGAGAAATAGTCCTTCAGATCTTTCTTTGTCGTGTCCCAGCTAAGGCCGCCGATGAACATTTTCCTGTTAAGACAAGATGGTCAATCTGTAAATGTGTGTTACCCAAAATCCTGCACTGCCAAGCTTTATGAGCTCAATTACCTAATGCATAGAACTGGCAGTATTTTATCAGTCATGTCACTACACACACACAGGCCTGCACTTTTTGACAACTTGCTTAAATGATTCTGGCCAGGACAGATAAAGACTTCCACATACACAAACGTTTTTCACTGTCTTCTGTAGCTGCTTACTCTGCTGTCCCAAGAAACTACCAAGAGTGACACAAAAGTATTTTACTACTTCCTTACATCCCCACCACTATTGACTCACCACAGGCTTAACTCCATTCAGTTATCTGTGGAGCCTCCACACAACTGCTCATGAGACACACACAGGCAGATTCGATTTGTAAGGAAGTGTGGTTAAAACAGAAGCATTTATCTACCAGTCTGGACTGGACATATGTCCAAATTAGTAAACTAAAATAACTAAAGTTTAGTCAAATTCCCTTCCACAGAAAGCAGTAAAGAAAAAGCAAAGTATTGGATGGTCAGAAGTTACCTTTCTTCACAAAAACTTTTATATAAATACCTGGCATAATCCAATATCATCAAGAGAATGTCTTTCCGGTATTTCTACAGCCCCAGTATTGCTGGACAGATGTGTACAGCACATAATTCATGATTTGTATTTTCAAAAGCACACTGGAAGCTTAGAATCAAATCATAACCATCCCACCATGTTAGTAAGGCATTAAAAAAAAAAAAAAAAAAAAAAAAGAGGAAAAAAATCAAGCCAGTATACACACCAATCAAACATTCCAAGTTATTAGGCATAGGGCTCAGGCACCCATTCAAAAGAGGATTTGATTTGAGATGATCTCTTCTAATACTGATAAAGAAGATTTTACAGTGAACTCTAACCAAAAAATACGATCCATTATGATCTATAAAAGTGCTTTCTACAAAGCTTTGCACATTTTCACTGTCCCAACTTATCCCACAATTAGACATAGCTATCAGAAAACCTGAAAAACCACTGTATCATGTTTCCAATCCTTCCACTTCCCACACACAAATATTCCTGCCAATCCTGTAAAATAGCATTGTACCTCCACAACTCAAACTCTCTCGAATCAAAAGCTGCTCCTGTGAACTAACTCTGTTGAATTAGCTGTGCTCTCACAGAATTAACAAGGGCATTCAGCTTCTGACAAACATATCCATACAGATGAGGGGTTCAGGAGCTTCAGATGTTTTTATAACAAGTCTCGAAATTTGTGAAGAAGAAGCACCAGTTTCCCATCCCTTTATCCATTTTTCCCACTAGTTCCAGATCTCTCTTCAACAAAGTATCAACAGCCCTTTCTATCAGGTGTGACTTTTTATTATCTTCATGGAAGAAATGGTCCACCCTGGTAAACCATGAGCCTCATACCAGTACAGAGAGTAAATCAAAGTATGCTTGCTGCCCTTTGTTCACCCATCATTAAGGTCCTTCGTTTGTCTGCTGTTCTGTGGAGGGTTTCTTAAGCATCCAGGGAGAAGACACAGAGGATGCAGCATCGTGTTTCTGACACGTGGGGAGTAGTGATGCTCTAGCAGTTACTACTGAACTCACACTTGCTACACAAACCACCTGCCTCAATATTAGCGTACAAACCCTGCTTCGTATCACTAAGGACAGACAGACCAAGAACACGAGCTTGAAACCAACAGCTTCTGAAGGGTTTTCATCCCTCAACACAGGAGGGATGCACCACTGCACCTTTGAGCCCAGTCACAGAGCAGCAAACCACGGCTGCTTCAGTCTGCCTCTACATAAGCTACTGCTCCAAGGCAAAACTGAGCTCCGGTCAAGGCTACACCACAAACATGAGCAAAACAAACAATTCAGGAGCAGTGTCACTGTGCTGCCAAAAGCTTGTAAAATACATACATTATTCCTAGTCCACACTCTGGCTGGTCTAAGTCACATCAGCACATACAGTTTCCCAAAATAAGCTACTAGAAGTGCGCTGGAAAAACTTTCAAACTTCAGACCTAGATACCACAGATAATGCTTCAGAAACAAGTTGGAAGGGACCTATCTGTTTTCCCTTTACTATCAAAAGTGTTGTCAAAACACTTTGTTTCCTGTACAGCATTAAGAATTGACAGGTCGAATAAAAAGACTAAACTAGAGTACGAGGCAATATGTGATATGTGTAATCACTGTCCAGTGTCCCTCCACCACTTAGAGACAACTTTTTCTAGGCTGCGCTGCCTCAAAAGAACCTGAGCTTGTCCCTGAAAATCCTTTAATTGGTGTGTATTCAAGGGCAAGAAATAAAACAAGCATGCAAACTCCAAAGATATTTAAAGCCATTAGGAGCAGGTGAAAAGTAACAAAACCATTCTAATTTTTTGCTAATCCCAGCAAAACACTCAATAAAAGGTTCCTGTTCTCTCTCCCTACAACATCGCAAGTTATTAACATCTCTCTCAGCAACATCCCAGGTTATTACAGAAGGAGGAAGACACTCTGGAAGGTTTCGCAGCAGGTATCTGCAGAACACAGTAGCCAGTGCTCCTTTATCCAGGTTATTTTCTGCCTTGACCAAAAACAGACCTGCAGCTCGAGTTTCTCACGGGCCCGACAGGAGCCAGCAGAGCGCATCAGTCTGTCCTGTCACTGGATTTATTACATACAAATTTCACCGGCAATACGGAAGTGACACTGCCCCAGGCAGAGACCCTCTGCAGACTAAAAGCTGTCTTTATTCTCCATAGAACAGAATAACAGAATATGCTGAGTTGGAAGGGACCTATCAGAATCATGGAGTCCAACTCCCAGCCCTGCATAGGACACCCCAAGAGTTATACCATGTACCTGAGAGCATCGTCCAAATGCTTCTTGAACTCTGTCAGGCTTGTCCTGCAATCACTTCCCTGTAGAGCCTGTTTCACTGCCCAACCACCCTCCGGGTGAAAAACCTTTTCCTTATACCTAACCTGAACCTCCCCCGACTTAGCTTCCTGCCTTTTCGACTCCGATTTCTCGAGTATGGACATCACCTAACATAATCCTCCCCACAGCAAGTTCCGTGACAAGAAGAGGGACGCTTTAGACTGGGAAGAAGTCCCGGTGCCTCACGCCTCTCACTGACAGCTGACGCACTGTAATGTTTGCAGCACAGGGCAACGCTGTGACTGCAACCAGAGCATTCGGCTACACCGAGTTACGATCTTAACGCATGCACCGCGCTTTAACTCATAGAAAAGACATCCTTAAAAAGAAAAATAAGTAAAAGGGGTCTGTAGTTCGGCGCACATCACACCATTTGTACACCGCGGGACCAGACACCGCCCCCGCCGCCCGGCCCGGCCCGTGACGTCGCCGAGGCGCCAAGTAAACAAACAGGGCGGCAAACGGGGCCGGGGGCGCCGAGCCCCGCCCGGGACACACAACCCGCCCCCGCCGCTCACCCCTCGTCCTCCTCGTTCTTGCTGGCG
>VZRV01003485.1:2335041-2398980 GCA_013398115.1 Falcunculus frontatus
CCCCCCCACGCCATCCCAGGCCCTACCCGTCGTCCTGCTGGTTCTTGCTCGCGTTGATCTTGGAGCCCTCGGCGAACTCCTCCTGGCCGCCGCTCATCTCGGTCGCGTCCTCCATGGCGGGGCGAGGGCGGCGAGGGTGCTCGTGTGAGCGGCGGAGACAGCGGAGACCTGCGTCCGGCAGAAAATGGCGGCGGAAGAGATCCGGGCACCGCCTGCGCCTTCCTTATATACCCGCGCCGGCAGCCAATCAGAGCCGCCCTCCCGCCCGGCGCCGCAGCGCCCCCGGCGGTTCCCGGTGGGGCTGCAGCAGCCGCCCTGCGGCCGCCATCGCACGGGCCGNGCGGGCACAGCCGGCGCGGCGCTCCCCGCCGCCGCTGCGCGTCCCCGGTGCGTCCCACGTGCCGCCGCCGCCGCCATGGGCGTGCTGCCGGTGCCGGCGGAGGTGCGCGCCATCCTGCTGGACATCGAGGGCACCACCACCCCCATCGCCTTCGTCCAGGTGAGACCCGGTGGCCGCCGGCACCGCGGGGGGCTCCGGTAGCATCGCCGCTCCTATCGTGACGCCCCAGCCCTGGCGTCGCGGCGGCTCCCGTAGCATCGCCGTTCGTACCGTGACTCCCCGGCCCTGGCAGCTCGCCGCGGGGCAGGCCCGAGGTGCCGCCGGGAGCGAAAGTCGTGACCCGTTTTCTGCGTTTTTCCGAATAATGCTCACGAGAAAATACGCCTTGTCTTGCCGATCGGCCGCCCCCTTGGTGGGCTGGGGAGCAGGTCACTACCGCTGAGATTCGGGGCAGGTCATGAGTTTTTTTTCATGGATATAGGGCAGTTGGAGTGCTCGCAGCCCCATCCGGGAAAAGTCCTCGGGCATCGGTGTTCCTTTGATGGCTGGAGCTGCAGCACCGCACCCGGGTCTGCAGAGAGCCTCAAGTGCGATCTCTTTGAAGTACGATGCTTCTTTGCCTTAATTCCAGTAATTAACAATTTGCAGTAATCGGTAATTCTCGGGGTTATCCGCTGCCTTTTCCCTCCGGGAGGGTGGTACAGCCGAATGCCCCCAGTGTGCCGGGGGAGCGTGTCCAGCACTGCGGAAGGGCAGCGCAGGGGACACACCGAGTGTACGCGACAGGGACTGTAGTGGTTAGCGAATGTACGAGTGGCTTCCCTTGCCTAGGAAAAGGCTTAAGACTGCTGGAAGTGCTGGTTTGGGTGCAGAACCGAGGGGACTGGGAAGTCTGCGAGTCACGGGCGCTTGGAGAGCCGCAAATTTTAATAGCCGCGGGTCCCTCCTCTCCGGGAGGCTTTGGTTCGCAGGAGGGAGCGGCTTGCTAGGACAGCGAACGGATGTATCCCTTCTCCTGCCGCTAATTAACCTGGATTTCTCCACGAGACTTTAGTGCTTTTGATAGATCTTTTTAGCCAGTAGCTTACAAAGGTGCTTTGTGACCCACATGGCAGGTGCAGGCTCCTGCCAGGCTTTCTAGAGGTTTCTGCTAGCACAGTTTAGCAGATGAACAGCATGACCTACATCTTTCCTGTCCATGTTCTTCCAGTGCTCTTGAAGAAAGTTCAGGCCTGGATGGCATTACAGCTGCCTCCCTCCCCTAAGTATCTTTCAATTTGAACAGTTTGGACAGCTCAGGTTTCTTATTAAACATCTAACAGAGCAACGAAGTTGTTTATGTCCACCTTGAAGCCGTTCTGGTGTTGTGCAAACAACATGCCATGCACCTGAGATTTCGGGTTTCCACTCAAAATCTTTCTGTTGCAGGGAGGCCAAATGAGTTTTGGTTCTCAATAAAACTCACTTTGCTGGAAATCCTGAAAATGCTTGGAACAAGTTATTTCATTTGGTCTTTCAGTTAACCTCTATTTGCCTTTGAAAGGTCCACTGCTGGTTTGGCAGATACTTTATTCTTTAATATTAAACGCTTTTATTTAATCCTTTCTCTAATGTTAGAATTACTGAATATGCAAAGTAAGGAAATAGAATGAGTCAGTTGGTGGGTGTATTAAGGAAAGATAACAGAAAAGAGAGTATCTGGTGACCATCAATTAGAGGTCACCAAGTTTTCTCATTTGCCGGGTCCACCCTGGCAGAGTGGAAGTAGATGGCTGGGGAAGAGATGTAATTAGATAAACTGCATCCCATGAGATTTGCTAGATTTCCTGTAAAAGAGCCTATTATCACTGAATTTTGGGACAGCTTGCATGGACATTAAGAGGAAAATGGACCCTGGTCGCTTGAAATCCTACAAGCTCTAATTACAGTGAGCTGCATGGGTGGCTGCTGCTGGTAAAAATGCTTCCCTTTCTATGCTGGGTTTGACATTGCTGTAAGCAGTTGTGAAGGCTTAGGAGGGCTGTCAGACTGTGTTTGCTGGAGTATGTTTCTCCATCCTGCCAAGGTGGAGGTGGGCGATGCCAAGGAGCCTGACCATTCCTCCAGCATTCACATGAGATAGGCAGAGAGATGGGAGCTCTGCAGAGGCAGGCTCATATCTCTGTTCTCCACGGGAGAGAGAAGCGGGTGAACTCCTAAGGGCCCCAGTTAAACCTACTCAAGAGGTCGCAGCTGCCAGCTTTTGCTGAAAGCTGAAGTGGTGGAGATGGAAGTGTTTCTTTGCAGGACACAAGGAGTCTTTCTTGCACACAGACTCATGGCCTATTAAACTTAGTGCATCATTGACTGGGATCACACCTGATACCCATAAACCATCTGTCCCACTTGCTGTCCACTATTGCAGCTGTCACGTGGGTGTCCCCTCTTAGTTCACAGACCGATGCATTTGCCAATGGACCAAGACTTTTACCCTTCTAAAATCCCCCAAACCACAGAATCCACTGATCTTTCAGAGCCTGTTTGGAAGTTTTTCTTAGCCAGCACAAGAGTATGAAACACTGCTTTTGGAAAACAATTGGGACCTTTTGACATCTGAGTTGTAAAGAAGGTTAAACCAAGGCAGCAGGTCAGCTGCATTTCCCAGTGGATTCTCTTTAATTTCCTCCATGTTTTAAAAGGTAGTTTGAAAGTAAAGGAAATGAGAGAGTAACTGGGGGCACTACAAGGCTTTTGATTTCCCTAGACAAGTTTGTGGTAATTTTTTAGGCAATTTGCATTGTTTTTAAAATATACAACATGGAAAACACAATATTAGAGGAATAGAAAATCCTGCAGTTCTGCCACCACATCATACTCTTAGGACCACTGCTTTCTTAACTCAGTAACAAGCTAAAGATGACATACAACAAGGAACAAGAAACTATGGGCCATTTTTCTAGAGAGGTGAGTTCAGGTTTGTTTTTTCCCAATTAAGAAAAGCTCAGTTCTCTACCCAAAGGAAGGAGTTCCCTGCCCTTCTCCTTGACCTGAGGCTTTTCCCACACCCGGAGATGCATGGTGGCTGCTTGTGGCTTCTGACTCGTGAAACACCACTAATGAGAGCAATTTGTAATTATTTCTGGTTACCCTTGGGATCTCTGTGAAGGTTTGTAATTTTCCCGTGGCACTTTTCCCAAACCCCATTCCATTTCATTTGCAAGACTGTCCTCTGGAGTTTGGCTTTTCATTTTAAAAGGTCCTCTAGCTTTGGGGAGAGGTTAAGATGTTTTCAGAACAACCTTTGTTAGGACAAGTGCCCCATCAAAAATACAGAGGCATAACTTGTCAGTTCAGAGTACATACATTGTCAGCCTTGTACTCCTCAGCTGGTGGGAATCTGCTTCTCCCTGCAGATGGGATTGCTGGCTAAGTCAAAAACATCTCACATGTGCCATTTGAGACATTTTTTGGCAAGCCCAGGAAAAGTTATCACCCGCCTTTCCATCACAGGCTTTAAAACTTTCAGCTACGTAAACATTTGTGTAAAAAAATCCACCTGCACTGATCTTGGCCTGAAGTTGGCTCAGTCCTGTGACCAGGCAGACACCCCTGTCAGGAAGTTTCACCAGCTGCAGCACTGCAGGGGAAGCTTAAGTTGGGAAAATAACTGTACACGGCGGCATGTGCAAACGGTTCCTTTAAAAGCCAGTCAGCCTTACCTCTGCCAGGTTAAAGGAGCAGCCTGTTTTTCTGCCAGGAGACCTTGTTCCCTTACATCAAAGACAACGTGAAGGAGTATCTGCGTGCTCACTGGGAGGAGGAGGAGTGCCAGCGGGATGTCGGACTTCTGAGGAAACAGGTTAAGTAACAGAGTTATTCTGTGTCTCTGGATTTTCATAGCATGCCTGAGGCTTCAGGTCACTCGGACTGTCCTGGTTACCCAGGACATTTGTCCCTATCTCTTTGCCCCCACCCATGGAGGCCGGTTGCCTCGATGGCCAGATTCTCCCCCATACAAAGCCTGGTGTTGTGCTTGACAGGCAGCATCCTTCCCTCGGCTCACCTTGGTCTTCACAGCCTCTGGGCAGCTGTTGAGCCAAGACTTTCCAGCTTTTTGCCTGCACTGTGCCCTTCTATTGTTGAATCCAAACCTCTTTTGGGAAGCAGCACAGGGGGATGGCAGAGCACTTGTCCCACACAGGGCAGTGGATGCTGCCTCTGTACAGGGACACAGCATCAATTTGAGACCTGTGGCTGAAGCCAACAGATGAATTTGCTTTTTTGCCTTAATTACAGTAATTAAATACTTAAGCAAGCATAGTTCTCATTGGGGTATTTACAGTACAGCTACAGTAATGCTTATTGTTTGGTTTGGAAAGTACAATCCAAGCAAGTATTTCTAAACACAATTGAAGTCTCAATTTCCCATTGAGAAAAGCATTCAAACAATGTTGTAACCCCTCATGTGAAGAGCAGTTCAAGCAGTGTTCTGCTCAGGGGTGCCTGGAGGTGGATGTTAGACCACTTTCCCTACATTAGAGGTGATGAAACTGTTCCGCCTCTTCCCTCCCCTCTTTTTATCATGGATGATTGCACAGAATCACAGAATATTCCGGGTTGGAAGAGACCCGCAAGGATAGTCAAGCCCAACTCTTTAGCGAATGGCCCATACAGGGATCAAACCCACAACACTGGCATTGTTAACACCATGCTCTAACACCACTTTCCAGGCTCAGGAGGACTCCAGCCTGGACGGGGCCGTGCCGATCCCTTTGGAGAGTGGCAGCGGGGAAGAGGAGCTGGAGCGCGTCATCCAGGCGGTCGTAGACAACGTGCACTGGCAGATGTCCCTGGACAGGAAGACCACGGCACTGAAGCAGCTGCAGGGCCACATGTGGAGGGCAGCCTATGCCACCGGGCACGTCAAAGGAGAGTGAGTAATTGTGTGAGTAGTTGTGTGCCCCCTCCTGGGGGGCAGGTATGGGGTGCATCTTTCCTAAAAGTTTATCAGCAGAACAGCTGCATAAGCTATTCCTGGGAACAGCCCCACTTACAAATACAAATAGGATCACTAGCTCAGCAGACAAGCCCATATTTGAGAGATTTTTTGGTAAACCGAGAGTCTAAGGCACAAGTATGAGCTTCTTACAGTTCTCTGTCTTGCATTTTTTATCCCCAAATTGCACTCCTATTTTGGAAGAAGTATAAACAAGCCAGGGTTGCAGGGTCAGACCCTTTCAGTTGTTTCTTCCTGCTTTGTCTTTTACCTGTGCATTTCCTGCCTTTCCACTTCTTTTTGTGTTTGGGTTCCTCTGTGTTTCAGCCACAACACAGGAGTGCCTAAGTAGGGACAACTGGAGCTAAGCCTGATCTTCTTATTTAGGTCAAGAGATACTTGGTTAAACCATGCATTTCAGGTTTCTAAGTAAGTAAAACAAGGCCATAAATTCACAAAGTGTTTTGTCAAATGGGGAATGAGGAAGAAGAAAATGAGCTCACACAAAAATGTAAACATCCACCAGAGAAAGTAACAAAACGCAAAAGCAAGTCAAGAGAGACAGATATCCTGTTGGTTTTGTTTTTAAAAATGAGGCTAAATTGTCTCACAGTGACCCAAAAACCTTGCAGAAGCTGCCTGCTTGGCTGCATTCAAGGAGTGACATCTCTAAAATCTCCTTGCCCAGCTCTGCATCATGTGCTGCTGAAATGGACTCCCTGGTTCCAGGAGCCCTGAGCAGATTGAAAATGAAGTCCCCTTGCAAACTAATGGGACAAAACTAATTGTCACAATGCCTGGCTAATGATGTCCCTCCAGGTGCCTCTGGGTTTGCCCTTACCTGCTGCCCTGTTTTGCTCCAGAATCTTCGAGGACGTGGTTCCAGCTATCCGGAAGTGGCGGGAAGCAGGGATGAAGGTCTATATCTACTCTTCAGGCAGCGTCGAAGCCCAGAAGCTTCTGTTTGGATACTCTACAGAAGGTGATATCCTAGAGGTAGATAACCTTACCACCTTCCTTACTGCTTCTCCCCCTGCAGAGCACTCCCCTCCTTCCACCACCCTCGCTGTAACACTTGTGAATGAATTCTGGGACAGGAAGGTGGGGCAGTGGGTTTGACCCATGGGAATTAAACTCAAGCAGTTGACTGTGAGAGCATAGCTGCACCAACCCCTCATTACTGTGGCAGAAAGGGAGGGAGGGAGGGAGGTTTATCCCTGCTCTTCAGGTGGCACTCAGCAATGGCCTGTGCTTCTCTCTCTCTTTCAGCTCTTTGATGGCCACTTTGATACCAAAATAGGCCCCAAGGTAGAAAGTGAGAGCTACAGGAGGATTGCCGCCAGTATTGGTTGCGCCACCAACAACATCCTCTTCCTGACAGATGTCCCTCGAGGTACATGACCTGCCAGTCCTACTGGCTCTCACCTGTGCAGGGGAGGCAGGTGCTCTTCAAAGTGTGCTGCTGACTTCTCACAAGCACCCCAGAAATGTTGCAGACCACTTTGCTTCAGCAGGTTCCCTCTAGCTGTTGCCATCCTCCTTCCTTACACACCCAGGCTTGCACACAGCAGTGGGATGTCCGTGTGCAGGGCTGCAATGAGGGAAAATAGGTCAAGTAGAAAACCTGCCTTTGCACCAGCCAGGAAGGAGAGACTGCTGAAGCAGAGCTGAAGCACGCCCCATTTACAAACAGGGTCAGTGGTTTGGCCTGTGCTCAGGGGAAATGATGATGATGTTTGCTGTGTTGCTACGTGGCTGGTTCTTTGTGCCACTCATGGTCAGGCTGTGTTCAGCAGCAGGAAAACATTGCTTCAGGTTGCTAAGACTTGACCCCGGCAAGCCAGGCTTGAGAAGCTAATTTAATTTCCTGCCTTTGCTGGAAACATCTTTCTGGCAGAAATGGCACTGGGTCTCAGTCTAAGCCAACTCAGTCCCCTGGAGTTAGTCCTTACCTCCTCCCCAGGCTTGGCAGCAGAGCTGGTTGGAACTTGTAGTTACCTCCTTTTCCCTGGATCATCTTCCAGTGGCCTTTTGTGCTCAGAGAGCGAAAAGAAGCTTGTGAGAAGTGACTGGGGGAGGGGGGTGTTTGACTCACAAATGCCATAGCCTGACCACAGCCTCATGACAGGAATTGAGCTGATGGAGCAGGAATGGAGCTGATGGTGTGTGCTGCCTGCAAGGTGCCTTGGACAGCCATCAGCTGGCAGAGGGGGGAGGGGGTGGTGAGGCAGCCAGCTCCTGTCCATTCCTGCAGCTCCAGCCATCCACAGCAGGACTGCCAGGAGCGGGTTCCTCTCTAGAGCCCTGCCACGTGCAAACACTGCTTTCTCAGTCTCAGCCTTTAAAAGCACTCGAGTGTTTTGGGGCATCCTCAAGCCTCAAGGACCCTGATGTGAAGAGGTCAGTAAGCAGCTCTCATCTCCACTCTCCCCTCTCTGTTTCAGAAGCCAATGCAGCTGAGGAAGCGGACACTCACGTGGCTGTGGTGATCAGACCGGGCAACGCAGGACTGACGGACGATGAGAAATCCTATTACAGCCTCATCTCATCTTTCACCGAACTTTTCCTGCCTTCTTCCACCTAGGGAAAGCGGTGTACGCACAAAAGACTGTGCTTCACCTAGTTGTCCTTGTGAAATGTTAGGTAATTTTGTCCATAATCAGAATTTCAAACCAAATCCACATTATGTCTTGGGCCTCGTGCAGGCAGGTATGGATGGAGAGTATGGTGTGGGGTCCTTGTGCAGTAGGACAGAGGCCTGCTGCCAGCTGGAGCTGGGAACAGGGCAAGGAGCAGCACCATGAGCTCTGCTGTTCTTCCCCTTTCCCGGCTAGCAGTTAGCCAAGGGAATACTTCCTTCAGACCGATCCCCTGAAATCTGGTGCTGAGATGCCCCACCATGAGCTCTGTCATTTTTAGAAGCAGTCTGCAAACAAGGTTTATGTCCCCTTGTCCCAGAGGCAGTGCTGGGGACCATGGGGGAATATATGAGCTTCTCCCTGCAAATGGGATTGCTGGCTAAGTCAAAAACATTCACAGTTAGGATTCCCAAAGGAAAATGCCAATTGTGGGCTATAATACAGTAGGTTTGGGCTGCCACAGAAAAAGCCAGCCCTTGCTGCAGGCAAGCTCTTTAGACAAGGAACAATGTGTATCTTGGCTGTGTCTGCAGCAGCTCTAGGTACAGAACAGTACAACTTGCATATGGAAGCTGCTTAGAGCTCCACAGACAGCTTACCCAGAATGAAGCCAAGTATATACAAATACAGCTTTAAAAATTAAATTCTGGACACACTTCACTGCTGCATCATGATGCTGGGCTATGGGATACAACTGGCTGAACCCCAAAGTCAGCTTGACAGCTTTTCTGAAGTATCTCAGCACTGACCCATGGAGCTCCTCCTCCAGCCAACATCACCCAGTCCCACATTCTGTTCACAGCACTGGTCAGCTGTGAGCAAACCTTGACCAACTGCTCCTGAGGGCAGACATCCTGCTGCATTTGATGAGAATTAAACCCCTGACCTTTTCACCTTACCTAAATTGTGCCAATGTAGATCAGATGGTCATGGAGCTTTCCCTAATGTAGTAAATAAAAACACAACTTTGCTTTCATTGTGTTCACTCCGTCACAGCATTTAGCCTTCCTGTCTTAGCACCAATGATCCCAGCACCTAAGAGGCAAATTTTATTATTTTATTCCTAAACCTGTGGACACAGTTTTCCTGCTTTCACCTTCCCCAGTCCTTTCTTTAGGGCAGCAGCCTTGTTGTGCCAAGGAAGCTGTGCTACCTCCCTGACCATTTTAGGATTTCAGTTGTGGTTCAGTGCAGGAGAGCCACAGGTAGGTTATACCTGGTAGTAGGAGAGGCAGTCGGAAACTCCTGTCTGAGATCCCTGCTTCCCCATTCCTTGCTGCTGGCACTTCATGCATGGGTGTCTTGCCCTCACATCCAGCCAGAATATAATATGTGCATGCTGCCTTCCTGAGCTCTGATCTACACCTACAGCTGTCCCTGTTGAGGGAGGCTGATGGGTAACGAACAAGGAAGAAACAGGCACTTGGGGAGGAAACCACATTGTGCCAGCATGGCCCTTCTAAAAATTTAATAGTAGTGGGTCAGGCTGTGGGACAGCTAGTCCAGATGCCTTTCTGGGCTGTGCAGTGAGTGTGATCCTGCTCCTAGAAAGAGCCTGCTAATTAGTGCTGTTACAATAAGTGTATCTGCATGGCTGAACAGTCCCTGGCTTCCTTAAGTGATAATGTTAATCATTACACTGTAAATAAATAACTCACCTTTTGTTTCGCCTTTGCAATCAGAAAGCTATGCTTGGGGTAGGGACAAAAATAAAGCTCACTTTCTCCATAAAAGCACTTTATTTAGTGGTCATGTTTCAGTGTATATCAGTTATTTAGTTGTACTGAAATGTGCTGTTAGAAATACTCTAAGAAATGTACAGAGTTGTCACTAAAAACCTGAAGTTTAGTTTGGATTGCATATAGGAAAAGGAGCAAAAGGAAAAAAAAATAACCACATCTTCTTTTTTTTTCCTTTGATAAAATTACAAAATCTAAAATAATAAACTGAAAGTATTAATTAATTAGGGAAAAAAAGTCACAGTGGACTATTTACAGTAAAACACCCTTACAAGAAATTGCTGTTTTGTGCTCCATATGGATTGAGTGTGTGCCAGATGCAAGAGGATCCTCACCTGCATGTTCTCCAAACTGTCCCCTCCTGTCCTTGCCCAGGAGGAGTTCCCTGGATGAGCCTCTGGTGAGCTGGCACCTCACACTGCAGTGTCCTTGGCCACTCTCCACATCCTTCCAGGAAAGCTTTCCACTAATGACACTGCTACAAGGAGGAAGCCTTCAGCAATCCACAACAACCCTCTGTTGGCCAAAAATGCTCTGGATTTGTAACAGCTGCCTGAGAACAAGTTTTGGTGCACAGAAAACAAAGGGCTGGTTGAAAGCTTTCTACTTAATATACAGTTTGTCTCAACAGTTTCTCCTCTCAGAGGCCTGTGACCTTTGCAGAAGCCTGAATGCCCTTTTGCCTTTTCCCTCTCTGTCAGAAATGCCACAGACCAGTACAAGTTCCCCTTCAAGTGCCTTTTCCTACCATTTTAATTTCTGCTTGTTTTCCTGCAGCTCAGACAAGATGCAAATGTAAGCTGAGCCTGATTTGTGGAGGAAAAAATAGGAGCCATGTTCATGGGAGGCAACTCCCATCACTCCCCTTCCCAGCCAATAGAGCAGCCTTCCCAAAATCAGGTTTTCAAATGGGCTTTGAGCTCCTGCTTCTCTGAAAGCAGACCTTCTATTTGAAAACCTCCCTTTAGGGAGGGAGAAGCCCTTCTGGTTCTGCTGTTCCTTTCTCGAACCTCCAGCCCTCAGGCAGATCACCCAGCCCCTCGGGGCAGAACTCCTTCCTGGCACACTGGAAGCCCATTTAAACCTGGGGCAGACTCCACTCAGGACAACTGGCCACACTGAGGGGCCTAGAGCCCAGCCCAGCATGTCTGAAGTTTGGCTTGCACAAGGAGCAAAACCAAACCCTGCGCCCAGAACCACTGGTACTGTTCCTGTGGCAGATGAGCCTGGTGTCTCTTAACACAATGTTTTCCCCCTAAGTGAACATTAAAAAAAATTTAAGAAAAGCTTTTGAAATACTATACACAATGTGTGGTGGAAGCACTACACATTTGGGAAGAGCAGCCTTTTCTGGGTCATCTTCAGAGCACACAGACATTCTCACCTTAATTCAGCACCTCACTCCCACCAGTCCCCACCGGGAAGCCCAGCACAGCATCCCACTGTGTCACCCCCTCTGGCCTGGGGATGATCTGCGTGGCTACAAAGCAGCATCAGCCAAGTCTCACTTCCTGGTCACAGCACAGTTCCTTCCAAACCCAGATTTACCATCGGCTGCCTTCCAGGCTGGAAGAAATGCCTGCCTGCTTGCCATAACAGCCAGTCCATTGGGGTCTTCCACGTCTGATTCCAGGTTCTGAAGAAACAGCTGCTCTTGCTCACCCTACCAAGTTCCCCCAGTTGGCAGCAAAGAATACAACCCCAGAAACACACAAAAGATGCAGTCTGGTGCCTCGGGAACCGGTGACTCCTGAAGATTCTTGCTGCCCGAAGAAGTCTGCTTCCTTCACCTCCTCCTCTGCAGGGTGGGCTGAGCAGGATCTGTCTCAGAGGGGTGTCACAAGGACAGACTGCTGGATGTTTTGTACAACAGGAGTGTGACAGAGCCACTCTGAAAGAGTCACTGGTGGCACAAACTAAGCAGCTTGTGCTCTCATGCTGCCGCTGAGGTGGATCCGCTCTTCTTCTGGCAGACACCTCTGTTTGTTTGGCTCTTAGTGAGACAGCCACCCCCAGAGCCCTTTGGCAATACCATCATGATTGCACATGAAAACAAACTCATAAAAAAAGTGTAAATGAGGTCATGTTTCACCCATGAGACCACACCTGCCCCCCTCCCCCCTGCCAGAGGACAGGCTACACCTGATCTGTCTGGTACTCGGAGGCTTCTGATAAGCTTTCGGAAAAGCTCAAGAAGTTTTCCTGGTACTCAGAACAAATGATCTCAAATCTGTAATGCCTGAACTCCACTGCAAAGGTGCCAAAGTAGCACAGGAAGCACATCACCAGGCCCCACTGGATCCTGGAAGCATGCATGTGAATGCCCTGGGCCATGAGGATGAAATCTGGAAGTGGAAAGTCAAGGAGAACAAGTGGGAGCAGAGCCACAAATCAGTTTGAAAGCCAACAGGGAAGAAAATCTGAGTAAAGTCACCTGGATAAGTCAACCCATCCAGCCATCATGAGGAGAGTGTGAATGTGATGCCAGAGATGAAAGGGATGTCGGGTGTCCAATGATGTCCACAGAGAACAGCGGCTCTCTATATGGAACCATGTCGCTGTAACTCCCGAACGAGTAAAGAACGACACAGTCCAAGCCCCAAAAAGATCCGAAGTAAGGAAGGGCAGAAGGGGAGTTTAATGGAAAATTGAACAGCTTTTATATGTTAATCCGCAGAAGCCCGCTGAATGCCATAAAGTAATTGGACCCTTGGCCATCCACCCCTCGAGGTGATTGGCCAAGTTCTGAACCATCCGCTTCTAGATGTTTTTCTAGTTAAAACCATAACAATCCTTGAAAAAGAACTGCAGGGGTATAAGTTTACAAAACTGTAACATTGTTTTAAATTCTTTGCATGGGAAAGGGAAAGCTTTCACAAAATACTGCAAAGGCTAAAGAAATTCCCTGCTGAGGCCTTTTTCCTATCCATAGAACCAGGGTTTCCTGATCCCACATCAGGGTGATAAACATTTACAGAAGGAAAGACAGATGCAGAGAAGTCAGTGATTTGCTTGAGCACCCAGCTAGCCAGGGACAGAGCCAGCAAGTGGGGATCTGGCTGTGGGCCCCTACCTGCCAGAAGCTTCCTAGTGGGAACTGGATGAGATCACAGCACCGCAGGCAATGGGAACACCTTTCAACCTACACTGTGAAACCTTTCCTATTATTTAGATCTCCTGCAAAATCACCCCTTTCTGTGAACTCTGGAAGCATCACTCTACACAGTATGGCACTGAAGTAGGACTGTGCCATGAAGACAAACTGAGTAGCATTCCTAAATACTTTGAGATCCTAGGACTGGTGTGAGAAGAGCTGATGTTCCCTGCTGCAGAACACACACGATACCTGGCTTCCCGGGGAGCAAGACAAAAGGATACAGAGCACCACACAGAGGGTGATGCTGGCTGAGAGAGCCACTCGTGGAATCCCAGCTTTCCGCCCCTCATTCTTCAGGTTGATCTTGAGGGTAAGGGCAGACTGGATCCAGCACGCCAATGTCCCGAAGCCAAAGGTCAGCGATGTGCCCACGTTGTGGATCTCCTCATCATTGGAAAGCTAGGACAAACAAAACTGTGATTGCCTGGACACAACGGGAATTATCTGATAGCTAATCCATCCACCTGGATTGCTGCTGAAGTATGTTAGGGGAGAGTGGGGATCACTGGGGTGAGAGACAGAGATGCTGCATAATTTCTTAAGGTGTAACATAACCAAGGTGAGTTGACAGCTGTCACAGTCAAGCAGATCTTCTGCCCAAAGCCCAAGAGTACCATGGAAAATGCAGTTGCTTGAGGACCATCTCCACAGTTCCCTGACAAGACTCACAAACGCAGAGCTCAGAAATAAATCCTTGGCTCGAAGTGATGGCCAGGGCAGGCAAGGACAACCCACTGGGTCTTGTACAGCTCCCTGCAATGGATGCAAATTGTGCACCTTCAGTGCCAGCTGTAGGGAGCAGTGCTGCATGGGGAGGGGGCAGACAGAGTCCTGACACCCCCTTGAGCAAGCACAAGCCAAAACACAAATACATGCTCCTGGTTTGGCAAGTTTCTCCCACCAAATTTCCTCTTCTCCCCATCCTCGACCATTGGGGTCTGAGGCAACATGACCCCAAACCTCTCTGAAGTGCCAGTGCTTCCCTGTTCCTTGGGCTGCCCTGTCTCACAGGGCTCAGTGACTGTGCAACACTGCAAGGCAAAATGACAGCCAGGTTCAGCTACCAAGAATCTGCAAAGAGATCTCTTGAGGCTACAAATCCAATCAAAAAGTCCAGCATGGACTTAAGCCAAACAATTTCCCTTTTCCCTCTGCCTCTGAGGCTTTTCTAGAAAAGAAACTACCAGTATGTAACTTCTCCCTGCAGCCTTGATTCCTGTTTGATTTAACAAATCCCCATCAAATAAGACACAATCTACAGGACAACAATCTAGTTGCTGTGCCTCCACTGATATCTCCCCTCTTCTCTACTCTTCTATCCCTCTATCAGAAGAGAAAAAATCTCTTCTGATTTTTTTTCAAGAGTAGGTCCAAATAATAATACAGGTAAAAATGGGATTGAGCTGCCTTTCCCAAGATAGTCGGCACTGCAAGGGACTTGCAGATATAATGTCCCTCTAAAACACCCAATGTATAATTTTCCAGAAATATGACTTAAAGCCACATTCAGCTCAGCAGTCAGGCAGAGAGAGGCATGGACAAAGATCTCATTACCATGTGTTTTCATGTTTGGCAAAAGATCGAAGAAAGGATACAGGTAACTAACAAGGAATGGATAATTAGAATCAGATATCAGAGAATAATCAGAATTTATAGCCAGGCATGATTCAAAGCATCTACTGTTAAATTACAATCATTTGCTCTGAAGAGTGAAAAAAGGAAGGAGAGGTTGAAACCGTTTCTTAGTGCCTGTCCCGTACTAGAAATACTTTTCTCAGAGGTAGACAAAGCTGTTACAAAGGCTTCATAGTTCCTAGCTGGGAAGCTTCTGTGAAAAAACAGGACTCTGGGTTTTGGGCTTGTGCTGCGGAGTTAGGAAGACCAGGTCCATAAAAGTCAAATTATCTCACACCTCATTCAAATAGAAAAAAAAGTCAACTGTAAAGGACACCAAGTTCCTTCAATAACTGTACAACCCAAAGAGGTCCTCACCCTTCGCAAAACAAGTACCATTTCTGTATTGGGTCCCTGTCACGCAAAGCCAGGGAAGCAGCCAGCCTGCACTGACCTTTCTCAGTTCCTGCCATTATTGGGGGTCATTACTTGCACCCCAGTGAGAGGCAGAGCCTCAGAGTCAAATCCAAGTGCCACTGGCTCTAATGCCTTGATTTTCACTGCAGCCCTGACAGACACACTCGTGATCACAGGGGACACCCATCCCTACAGATGGGGCAGCTGTTTGTTCCTATAATGTTGCAGGACAGAGGGAGAACGGGAGGGCCCTCATCCAGACGCCCATCACATCCGGAGAAGTCCTGGCACTCTCTGCTGTGTCCCTCTCCTGGCAGATCTGAGGATCAGCAGGAGGTGGATTTAAAGCAACATATGTTTTAAAAGGACACGGAGCCGTCTGCTAAATCTGTACGGGCATTCACGCATCTGTTTGCACAGATGTATCCGCAAACTTCCCGCTCAGCCCTTTTACACGGAGCCATCTGTGCCAACTCCCAGGGCTCAAGAGATTCAGGAGGTTCCTGCTGTGGCTCTCAGCAGGTCAGGTCTAAGCATACAGGTGCAAATCCTGCTGGAAACATGTGAAACGTGATTGTGGCCCTTCGTCTTGGCACACAAGTGGCAGATAGAGGTGGCAGAGCAGGTACAGGGAGGGCTGGGGCACGTGCTTTTCCCGGGCTGGCATCACAGGTTGTTCAAAGACCCAAGCAGATCCGCTAGAAAAGCAGGGAACTCACATCACAGACAGAGCAGTCCAAGCCTGCAGGGCAGTACCTGAAAGTTGCCGAGTAGGGTCATCCCAAAAGAGGCCAAGCACAGTGCCACCAAGCCGCTGATGTTCAGCCAAGGGGTGAGCACCTTTGGCTTCAGCTGGATGAAGCGCAGGACAGCCACAACAAGCGCTGGGAAGGAAACACAAGGCAAGGGGCGTCAGTAGGTAGAACCTGCTGCAGCAAACACCTGCCTGGGGGCTCACAGCCCCCTCCTCCTCCTCTTTCTACCTGCAGGCCAGCAAGCTTTGTGCTTCTGAGCAGCCCCCTCCCACTTAATCAGGGACAAGACTAAGCACAAGAAGCATTTCTCTTGTAATCCAGCTGCACCAAGCTCCAGGCTTCCTTTTCTCATTATGCTTTGCAAATTTTTTGGGGGGAAAGAACACCCTCCTGCTTGCCTGTGAAGCTTCCACATACACACCACGCATTCGCCAAGTGGCACCAGGGCTTGCATTGCTTCATTCCACTCACGAGTCCTGAGCTCTCCTGGAGGAGGTATGTCAAACCTCACTTGTATTAAAAAGCATATGAATGGCACATACATATTTCTGCAGGGTTTGCCATAATGCCCACTTGCCTCTTCTCCTCCTCTGGAACAAGCTCTGTTGCCACAAACATAAGCCAAAATACTGCACTGATTTTCCATGAAGAATTGAACAACAGTCCTTCCAAGCTTACAATTCCCCCAAGCACTCTGATACATGACACATGATAGATATAATAAATTATACAACATATGATATGACATAACCCCAGAAGATACTCAAACTGTGTATTCTTGCCCTCCTTAGGGAAGGCTGCATGGAACAACACAGAAAGTCAGGCAATCAGTTGTCCTTCAGATGGGATTCAAACCAGACCGTTAAAAATCAATTTAGTTAAACAGGGAAATTTGCTTGCTGTCAAACACCTCCTTATGCTCATGCTCAAATTGATAGCATGCAGCTCCTATTGTTGTAAATAGTTTGCCTTAGCAAATTAGATCTGCATTTTCCACAAAACCCCTGGTATAATATCAAAAGCATGGTTTAGGAAAATAAGGGCACTGTAAGTGAAAAATACCCTCTTTTACCCAAACTGCAAAATATATTTGAATTTACTCTCTTACAATTGCTCTAGTGAATCCAGCCACTCCAAATTCTTGAAAATAAGAGAACTCTATTCCCCCCCAAAAAAAAGACTTCGGTTTTTCATCCCCGGGTGATTGTTTGGGACAGCCACCTGTGACTACTCAAGCTCATGTACAGGAACATTTAATTCCTGTTTCTACAATACAGACTACTGAAATTATGTGATCTTTTTCTAAAACCTGATGGGAATGACAAAAGGGAATTAAAAGCATTCCATGCAAAACAATGGTATTTTCAATTTCAGTAATTCCTACATTTCTAGCATGTTTCTGTAGTTTTCCTCTCCTTTAGCTTTGACATAACTAAGGTGGGCAGAGATACAAGCTAAAAGCAGCTCTCAGAAGTACACAAATACAGCAGAGGAAAGTTTGACTTTATCCACAAAGCAGGGATTAGAACAGAATACACCATTTCTGTTGGAAGTGGCCTACAACAATCATCAAATTCAGCTGCCTGACCAATTCAGAGCTGACCAAAAGTTAAAGTATGTTGTTAAGGGCATTGTCCAGATGCTTCTTAAACAGTGACAGGCTTGGGTCATGAACCCTCTCACTAGGAATCCTATTCCAGTGTTTGACCACTCTCTTGGTAAAGAAATACTTCCTAATGTTCAGTCTAAACTCCTCCTGGAGCAGCTTTGAACCATTCCCACATGTTCTGTCACTGGATCCCAGGAAGAAGAGTCCACACCTCCCTCTCCACATCCTCTCCCCATTTATATTTTAGTCCAGTGTTACTCCATCCCAGGTGCAGGATACAGCATTTAGACTTGTTAAATTTCATCTCCTTAATCCCTGCCCAGTGTTCCAGCTATCTAGATCCCTCTGGAAGGCACCTGGTTCCTCAGGAGAGTCAACAGCACCTCCCAGTTTGGGATCACCAGCAAACCTGCTAATGGTGCCTTCACGTCACTCACCCAGATCATCGATAAAAATATTCAACAGAACTGGCCCTAGAACTGAGCCCTGAGGGACACCACTGGTGGCTGGATGCCAGCCAGATGTAGCTGAGTCCTGCCCTTCAGCCAGTTCTTCACCCAGTGCACTGTGAACCTTCTGAACCCACAGGTGGACAACTTCTCCAGAAGGTTGCTGTGAGGGACAGTGTCAAAAACCTTATTAAAATCCAGAAACGCTACATCCAACACCTTCCCTTCATCCACCAGGTGTGTGGCCTTATCATGGAAGGATACTGAACTTGTTCAACAGGACTTTCCCTTTGTGGGCCCATGCTGACTGTGCCTGGTGATTGCATTATTCTTTAAATGTGTCCATATCACCTTGTCCATAATTTTTTCAGGAACTGAGGTTAGACCAACAGGTCTGTATTTCTCTGGGTGTTCCTTCATGCCCTTCTTGTAGATTGGAATAACACTGGCTGGTTTCCAGTCAGCAGGGCCCTCCCCAGAATCCCAAGACATTTGGTAGATAATAGAGAGGGGTCCTGCCCTAACATCCACTACCTCCTTCAGTACTCTGGGAGGAATCCCATCAGGACCAAGGGACTTGTGAGCATTCAGCTGATACAGCTGGTCCCTGACAATTCCAGTGCCCACAAATGGAAAGTCTCTGCTCCCACACTTGTGGTCCTTCAAGTCAGAGGACTGGGTTGCCCAAGGTCTATCAGCATTTTATTAAAGACTGAGGCAGAAACAGCATTGAATGCCTCCACTTCTTTTTCATCCCTATTAGCCAGGTTAAAGCCTTTAACAAGTATCTGCCCAACATTTTCTTTAGGCCTCCTTTTGCCATTGACATACTTAAAAACACTCTCCTTGCTGTCTGAAACAACTCTGGCCAGTTACAAATCAAGTTGAGCTTTGACCTTTCCTGTCTTCCCCCTGTATATACAAACCACAGCTCTGCAATCCTCCTGCAAAGCCTGACCTCTCTTCCAGAGAATATACAATGGCTTTTTCCTCTTAAGTCAAGCTGGTCTTCTGCCCTACTCTTTGAGCACAATCCCACACAGTGGGATTGCCTGCTCCTGTGCTTCTAAAAGGTGGTTCTTAAAGACTGACCAGCACTCATGGACACCTAAGCCCTCAAAAGCAGATTCCCAATGTACTCTGCTAAGTACTTCACTGAAGAGCTTAAAGTTTGTTTTCTTGAAATTTAGTGGATCAATTCTGCTTTGATCCCTAAATTCCTTTTTTTTGTCATTACAGCAAAAGTTCTAAACTCAACCATTTCAGGATCACCAAGGCCGAGACATTCACCTACCATCACACCTCCCACGACACATTTGCAGTCTGGAGGTTGTATTTCGCCTGTTACATTTCTTTCTTTGCAATGGGAAGAAGCAGCAATGAAAGCATACAGTTCAAAAGATTTCACACCATCACATTCAAGAAGAATATGTACAGGATATTACTTATGTTCCAGTGACTCTTAAAACAAACAGAAAGAGAAAGAAACTCCAGTTGTGGTTCCTACCTAGAAATGCTGCCATGTTCATGACTTGACTAAACACACAGCTTGCAGGAGGTGCATCACCTGCAATACTTGAAAATATAAAGTGTATCATTGTAACTCTAGGATGGCAAAGACACATAAATAGCAACCATTAATCAGAGCAGTACTTGGAAGAAAATAATTCATTTACCTTATATAAGGCGGTCTTTTGGGACCAGGTTTCCTAAGAGACACAGGCACAGGAATAAAGATTCAAGGTTTTCTTTCCCATTTTCCTGTAATTGTTTTATCATTTAAAAGAAATAAGTGATTGAATATAAAGCCCACAAGCAGCTCTTACCTATCTGGTACACTTAGTGGGAGAATTTTGTTATCTTCCACTGCTATAAAGTACCTGTCAAAAAAAAAAAGAAAAAAAAAGGAAATGGTGTAAAACTTCATCCTAGTTTCCATACCAAATATCACTCAAACAACACAGTAAGTGTCTCAAAGCCCACTGGCAGGATCTGCTGGAGGAGCCTGTGCTTCTCTCTGCTCAAGCAGGCAGTTTTGCTCATTTCTCAGCCTATGTGCCTTCCTTTGTGTTGCATCTGGTTTGCATGATCGAGCAGACAAACAGGGTCACTGAACTGAGCCACCTTAAAAATAACCAGCCAGGGGAATGTTTTCATTTTTAGTTTGAATCATTTTGATTCAACAGGCTTACTATGGTACTCCATCCACAAAAGCTGTTTTAATAGAGAAGGGATGGGACAAGAAAAACAACAAGCAATAGAGGTCACACAAAAGGCTTAAGCTGCCCCTGCTGCTGAAAAGCAGCATCCATAGACCATGGCCAAAGCCACATCCTACAACATAACTGCTTCTCAGCCTGAGCATAGCTGCTGATCACACATTTATCACTCCCAAATTCATGCTGCAGTCATCTGCCTGCATGCTTGGAGAGAGCCCAGCTCAGGGAAGGGCATGTCTTGTGTGCATTTTGGTAGGAAGCATTAGGGAGAAAGTGAGGAGTCAGCATTAAGCTGCTGAAAGGTTTTCAGCACTGGATGCTGCAGATTTTGAGTTTCCACCCCAAAACAGGGCCTAAGTGTTTCTCTAAGAGCTTTGCTGAGTCATTCAAAGAAAATGTGATTAAAGGAAATTTTTACATTTTTATCTTTCTCTGTTCAGGCAGCTCCCAGTAACACGTACCAGGAAGAAAACAAGGTCAGCAACTTGGCCTGGGGAGCACAGAAACGTAGGGATAAAAACATGATCCTCCAAGCCATGAACTGGCACAGACTGGCCCCTGCCCCTATCATGTGCTTTCCCAGCCCCACAGCAGCTCAAGGGCAGAGCACCCCCAAAAGACTCTCTTTAATGAGAAGCAGCCTCCCAAATAACCAGCAGGAGATAACTTACACTATCCATAATCCAGCTGATGTAAACAGGGTAAAGACAAGAGGTAAAAACATCCACACGCTGCATTTCTTCCCATCCATACCTGCTAGAAACAAAGAACAAAGTAAAAACAGAGGGCAGAGGCACCCACCCTCCCTGGCCCCCCTCTTCTGAGAGCAAGAAGGGCATCCCCACAGCAGGTGCCAAGGCACTGAGCTCCTCAAGGCCACTGCAAACCTTTCCTGCTGTCACTGCTGGCATGAGGGGTTAAGCTGCTGCACACAGGCAGCATCCTCCACACAGTTTGGAACAATCAAGGCACTGGAGCGGGAGACTCTTCAGCCACACCTACAGAATTTGAGTGGTTTTCAAAGTACTTCCCTTAAGGATTTTGTGGAAGGTGACCACAAGACCTGCAACTCTGATTCCCTACTACTTCCCTCAGGCACAAGGCAAGGCAGCCTCCTACCCAGGATCATTACCAATTCCACACACGCTGCCTCAGCAAAGCCTGCAGCATGGAGAGAGAGGGATGCCCGTGCTGTCATAATCTCCACAAAGCACACGACCAGCTCCCATCCTGGCCACAAAAAACAGCTAAAAATAGTGTCTGGCCACACCTAGAGCAGAGCCAGGCTCCAGTGCCGGCACCCAGCACGCTGTCAGGAGTGGGGATGAGGCGCTGCAAACAGGATCAGCTCTTGACATGCAGGCACTGTGAAATCCTGCATGTGGTGTAAGGGTGCTGCAGACACCGCCTCCCGAGGAAGCATTTGTCCTCCAGGCAAGATCATGCTGGATGAGCATCTGGAATGCCGGGGCTGTTCCTGGAATATGTGCAATTCGGAAACGCTGCTGTGCTGCGGACGCAGAGAGTCCTATGTTTCCATGTGAGTCCTTTGATAACAGATCAAGTATTTTCTCATGCTCTGTCCTCCTCCATAAATGCTCCTCCAGACACCAGCGCAGCCAAGAGACACAAAGAGAGGGGAACAACACGATGCTCACAGCTCCAGCATCTGCTTTACTTTCACCACGGCAGCAGCACCTGTGCCCCTGTGCTCTGCCCAGCGCAGGTGATCCCAGGGCACGCATTCCCTGGGGCCACCAGCACCCACACAGCACAGTGAGACACCCTGGGGTGCCACGACAGCTTGGAGATGATGGCCTCTCACTAGAGCCTGCTTGCATTTGCAGCTCAATTACCTCGTCCAGGTCCTTAAAGCCATGACCCTTCCCTTTGCCCCAGAGAAGAAAGTACCCACATTGTCATCCTCCTCCTCTCAGCTCCCCTGGCCTTCCTACATCTGCAGCACAGAGCCATGGTCTGCTCCCTGCTGTGAAGACCCAGAAGAGAGTCAGCACCCTCACCCTGTCACAGCAGCCCCCAGCTCACTGCTCCTCGAAGGCACCCCAAGCTGCAGAGGACACATTGGCTGGACTGCTCGGGGCCCCAGACACCCACTCCTGCCCTGCCTCACTGGGACAGAGGCTGAAGGGTTTGAGTGAGGCTCCCCACACCCTGCAGAAGGCATGGCACTCTCACTCTTGCTCTACAGGTCAGCTATCTTGTTTTCCCTGCAAATGGCCTAGCAGGGGTACAAAACAACACCCTAGCAGTGCCCAGAGTCACACCACACTTGCCCAAAACCATGAGGTCGTGATTTGGTGCTGTTTCTACAGACAGCCTAGAGTAAGAGAAAAAAGCAACCTTAAAAGACAGAAAAGCAATCAGATAAGGTCTCTTCCCTGACCTGGGAGCAGAGAGAACTGCAGACAAGGAGCATGAAATGATGCAAGTATTACGTATGCTGATTTAAAAGGCAGGCAGCTCCAGTGTGCATACAGATCTTCAGCACAGTGTAATAGATCAGAAGAAATTATCAATGAGTGGAATTAGATTTCCCATCTCACTTCTACTCCTCTCCTCCTGCCCAGGAGACACAGCGTTTCACAGCTCTGTTCCCCACACAGCTCCCACTGTCTTGCTTGCAGCTATTCCATGAAGTGCTGCCCTTGTCTTTTCCTCATGCTGCTCAGCAGCAATGCAGCAGCTTTCCTTAGCTGGTGTTGGACAGTGCTCTGGTACTGGGAGACCTGTGACAGCAATGTCAAGGACCGCTTCCAGGTAGCAGCTGCCCCACCTGCCACAGGACCGTGTCCCTGACAGCCCTTGGCAGCACAGTGTCCAAGTGCCAGTGCCTCACACAAGGCAGACAGAACTGTGGCCAAATTGCCCCCTCCTGCCCCAGCGAAGGGAGCAGGCAGGTAACATCCTCCTGTTCCAGCCCCTGCCTGCTCTGCAAGGTAATTACTGCTGTGCTCGACTCTCCTCTTGTCGCTGGTGGTGGCTGGGCTGAGCCAAGGGAACACAATTCTTTCAGGTCAGGGGATGGCACATCTTATTTACCCTTCACCTTTGGAAAGGTACAAAAGTTTCATTTGCACAATAAAAGCAAACACCAGCCATAAGACCTGTCCTCATTAATGGGTTGCCGCAGCTCTTCTACCTCCCAGCATGGAAACAGCAGCCTTCACCAGCTATTTCAGCATTGTCTGTCGTGCAGAGAGGGAGGTAACAAGGGCTTTTCCCCCAGGCAGAGCAGTGAGGCAGCACACAGGGACAGGGACTCCACACCAGAATGAAGTGGGGAAATGCGAAAATACTGTCCACTGCTCTGTGCTGAGCTCTAAAATGGAGTGAGGCCAGGACTAGTGCCCAACCTCCCCAGAGTCAGAGCAACATGGCTACAGGCTCACCTCCTTGGAAAACAGCCTTCTGTTTAATATTCACTGTGCCACACTGAGTCCCCTTCCATCAGCCACTAACAGAAAATGACATCTGAAATCATTGCATATTAAATGAATGATCAGTGCAGAGCACAGTGTCCTGATGGGAAGCCGGCTCCATAGTTCAGGGACCCTAATTTCAGCCAGCTAAAAAGAAGGAAGCCACCTGCGTCTGATGGATGAAATACCAAAAGCAGGAAAGAAGAGTCCCTTTCCCCCATGTCTGCAACAGCAACACCTTTTAATGCTGGCCATTGGCACAGCCCACACATGCCTGGATATGTTTCAGCATCCCCAAGTGGGCAGAGGGTGGTTTAAAAACAGGGCTCAGCTCCCGCACATTTCTCATTTATTCCCTGCTGTGTTGTTCGGGTGCCAGGAACAAAATTACATGTAATCCCAACTTCTTTCAAAGGAGAAACCCTAGGCATGTGCCAAACCCGCCTAGTTTTGCACTAGTGTTCAGCAGACATCATTCTCAGCAGCTGCCTTTGGGTTAGCCTTGTACTCTTCAGGGATGTCCCCAGCGTTTGTATCTTCAAGCTGGGAGACCTCTGTGCACACTAAGACCAGCACTTTGAATAGCAGACAGGAACAAGAGAACAAGGAACCCAAACATCAGCCTCTCCTGCAGCACCACACCAATTTAGCCAAAGTAAAATGCCAAGAGCAATAGCAGAAATTACCAAAATTCTTTATGGGAAATGTAGGAACAAATTCTTTGACAGTTAATTGCTCCACAGGGATGACACAAAGCCAACCTTCCTCTCCACAGCTCTGTTCCGCATTGCTGCCGTGACCAGTGGTGCCAAATCTGAGCAGTCAACTCCAGCTGGCAACAACAGCAATCTCTGCCAGCCCATGTTCTCCCAAACAAACACACTGCATCCAAGAGGCAGTTGGTAATTTCCCATATCCATTTGTCTTCCATTTTTAAGGCTTGCACAGGAAGGCCTTCAGTGACAGAAAGCCCTCATGGTGCAATGGATTCACAAAGCTAAAAAAAATGTTTTCAGCATCACGGCTGACCCAGCCCACCTTCTCAAAAGCTCACATGTGGTTTTCCAGTCCCTCTTGACACACACTCTCACACCAGCACTGCAAAACCCCTGCTGAGGTGTGCTCGTGCTGCCAGCTAATATGAGTCGGTGCAGAACTGAATAGAGTTTCACACTAGCATTGCCCAGTGTGTGTCTTGAGAGTTTCTCTCAATGCAAGCTTACTCATCTCCAGTTCCATTTTTATGTCTAAATCTGCTTAGACTGTCAGCTGCTTGCTCTGCTTTTTTTACCATTGCCCTGCTATACACCCTCAACCAATTAAGCTTCCATTCCTCTAATGTACACACTTCAATTACAGCAGGCAGCTCACCAAACATATACTGCTGCTTGCTCAAGGTTCATTTAATATGGACATCTTAATTTCATCTGCCAAGCAAAGTTACAGGCTCCTCCTGAAGTTGCTCACACCAGAGAACATGAATGTAAGGAAGGACAAAATTACCACATTAACAGAGCCATACATCTTTTTTAAGACTAAAGCATGCAGATGCATTTGAAATGCATAATGAGCCAGAGCAACACTCCTGCATTTCACAGCACTAGGCCATTGGGTTATTTCAGAGAATAGGTACAAAGCCAGGAGCACTGGGAGAAGGAGGACACTGTTCAAAACAGAGCAAGTCATAAAGAATTGCTGCCACTCAGCAACAATCAAAGGGGAACACATTCTGTCTTTGGGGGAGCCCACTATAGCTCTCTGTTGCTTTTAAAAGCAAAAATAACCACAGTCACTTGATACCTAATCACTGTAACTGAGTGGATACAAACCAGCACATTATATAACCTGCCACCCACAAGTCACAAATGCCAACATAAGCAGGGCATTTTCAGGTTTATCTCAAGGTTTCCAGTGTGAGTGCACAAGGAGAGAGATAAGATGTGACAGAGACTTGTAAATACGTAACAAAATGGTGGGGTAACAAGAAAAGAAGTGATACCCTCTGTCAGCAGGGTATGATGTTCTTCTTGCTTCAGGTACCCACCTCCCATCTCACAGATGTGCAGAAATGCCATTTTCATTTTATTTATGCAAGAGGAATGGGAAGAGGTAAAGACATCTCTGGGTTGTGCATGGGGAAGCAGGAGATGCTTCAGTAATCCTGCAACAATGTTGAGAGGCAATGTTTTCACCCACGGCAACATCAGTACATGTTTCTTGTCTCATTTCACGCACTGTGACTGCATTCAGTGTGCTAATGAAATGCTCTGGCCAACATAAACCTATCAGAGATGGGCCAACAAAGGAATGAAACCTTCCAGTCACCAACAAACAGGGGCAGAAGAGGACGTATTGTTATCCACAGTGTCATCACAGGAATATCCACAGAGATATTCCTGCAGCACTGCTGGGTCCCGAGGCCAGCACACCCCACTGTACTTCAAAAAGTGCCCTCGGTTTTCTGCTTCCTGCTGCCCCACAACCTTTACCCTCAGTCACACATGGGTGTAAGTACTTACAGGCCATTTAGCAACCACTGCTGAGCTGCTGTGTTACAGCCAGAGACGCCGACAGTCAACTCTTGTGGGCTGAGTCTGCCTGTCTCGCATTTGGTGCTGTGCGAATCAGGCACGCCCCGCTTCCAGACCACGCTCCTGGCTGTTAGAAAAGAAAAATTAATATGATTTGCCACCACAAGACCAAAGGGGTGTTCTGCAGGCTTTGACCCATGGACTTATGCCAGATCACACTGATTTCCATGAGGTCCCACTCAGATCATGAGCAGGGCTTGGGCAGTGGCGGCCCTCAGCCTGCAAATAGGCAAAGAAGGTAAACAGGCAGAAAGGTAAGGCGGAAGATAACACCCAGTTCAGACAGAAGGAGCTGGGGCAGCAAGCAGTGAAACCAGGCAGGAGCAGCCAGGGTGAGCTGAGGAAAACTGCATTCTGCAGGTGCTGTGTGCTTCTTTGCCCCAGGGATCCCATTCTCCTTGGGAGCACTCACTGCAAGATCCAGCCATCCCGGCTCCTCCTGACCTCAGGGACTCCACAAGTCAGGTGATGACCAGCTCCCAGTGAGTCCTCCCAGTGTGTGCTGGACTGCCCACATCCCAGGGTAGATGCCTTACCCTCGCCAAGTGCAGATGTTGAGGAATACATGTAGTAGCTTGGTGAGCAGCCACAGTGGGAGCTGCAGGTTGTGGTGGTGGCTGGAGCCGCAGGCACTCAGGGGCCTGGCACCCACCCTCTGCGTAGCAAAGGGCATGGGGACCTGTGGCACTGGCCAAGGGTGGCTGGTCACCCAGAGACTCCATAGAACCCAAATAAACAGCATGAGGGCCCCAGACTAAGTATCACAACTGGAATCATGCACAGACTGTGAGGATATAAAAGCCTGGGGATTCCTGAGTTCAGAGTCCCCCCTACCCAAGGCACCAATTCAAGCTGTTAGGGTGTTACTGCACCATGATTAAATTACTTAAAGGGTCCAGACTTCTGGGACTCTGCTAGGGGAATCCTGGAGTCCAGCCAGTGAGGGAAACCTGTCTGACTGTGTGAGGGTGGGGTGTGTGAGGAGTCAAGCAGGGCACACATCAGCTTAATGGAACCGCATGCTGTGAAAGGGCTTTGGTCCTAGCCTGGCATAGTGGGAATGTGACTGCCAAAGTGGATCCTGAGTGGTCAGACAGGAAAGTTTCCTTAAAACAGAGATGCTCAAGACTGGGGCCGCTTTCACCAGACCTCTGAGACGCAAGGGAAATCTCTAGCAGAGTCTCAACACAGACCAAATCCATAGTCTCACACCACAACCACAAGGGCATATCTTCCCCTTGACAATCCTTTGGTTTGGGATGCTTGTGAGAAGGGCACTTACCTCAAAGTGCCAGCCAACCCCCAAAGTAATGAGTTGCTGGAAAATGAGGAGGGCTATTTATCTCCTCAAAAAAAATAAAAGACAGTAAAGCTCTCCCTGCTTCAGCTGTGCTGTGAGGAAAGAGTCTCTGAAACCACCTCCTTGCTCTGCAGACAATACAGAAATGCAGGCTGATGTTATGGCAAAGCCCAGGAAGTCAGAGGCACTTTGCAGACAGGCTGTCCAGTGATTGTCCTCCACCTCAACCACCCCAATCTAATGACCACAGTCTGAGCCCACGATAAGCAAAATGAGTGTTTCTTCTCCCATAAAGTACAGAGATCTTGACAGGGTATTAATAAACTAATAGAGATGTTTTATTTGCTCCTCAGTTCCAAAAATCACAAATGCCTCCAAGCATTTCCAACGTGCATGAGCAAGCAAAGCCAAGACACGCATTATACCGGAAGGGGGAAGGAAGTCTGCCCAAAAGGTTTGTCCCATTATCAGGAAAACAATGTAAGTGTGGGGAGTGGCAAAGAACACTTAACAGGGAGGTGAAACCTCACGTGGTGACTTACAAATAGCTTTGAAGGTAAGGAAAAACAGACTAAGCCCAGGGGAGCAGACTTGGCAGAACGTTATTCCTGATCATATTGTCTCCTCCTCCTGTAGTTTATGGATGAGCAAGTACACGCCCTGCAAGGCCAGAAAAATTCCAGGTTCCCCTGCCTTTTCTACCCTGCCACTGTTTTCTCCCCACCAAACACAAAACACACACTCAAGCTACAGAGCTTCTCATGGAGTGTAGGTGGGGCATCTGCCACCTGTCTACCCTGTCTTTCATCTCTCTTACCCCTTCTAGCCCTCTTCTATTTACCTTTTGGGAACACAAGCTCCTTTCTTCACTGCACTTTGCAGCTCTACACTTTTGGAGAGATGTACACTGTCCCCAGAGCAGCATTTCCCTTGGTACATGCAACTTGTCACGGGGAAAACACCCAAGGCCTGTGAGCTGTTAGGGACTGTGGCACAGCACACTGAGCTTTCTCAGGACCGTTTTCCCTCACCAACCTCTTCAGCCTGAGGACTCACTCCTCCCCCAGAGAAAGAGGTGCCTCTTCTTCACGTATTCACCACCAAAGCCCCAGAGGAGCAGCAATGAGGTGACGGCCTGGAGGGTGAGCTACAAGGAGTGGATGTGCAGTACCCATGACTTGGCTTCTGTCATTCCACTAAAGAGGCCCCCTCTGGCACAGGGATTGTCTTTTGACTCTGTTGAGACCTGTGGAAATCCTTTTCCCTGAGAGACAAAGTACAAGGTAAACAATCATACACAGGCATTTCTGTGGTGTTCACCACTTCCTTGACAGCATTCCTTATTTGTAGGAATTACTTACATTTGTTTATCAGTGTCCCAAGCTGCTGCAACCATAAACTGCTGTTTGTAGGGTGTTTGGGTGAGCTGCAGTAGGAAGGTGTCATACAGACACCTTCATGCAAACACAATGGACAGAGGGGAGCAGGGAACAGCTCCCATCTGTTAAACAGGGGCCAAGCCCGTGTGACCAGCCTCTACATTGCATCCAGAAGGATTAAAACTTTTTAAGTCTGTTGAAATATCTTCAGAGACAGATTTTCCTCTAGAAGACCACATTAAACCACCTCTAAGAGCATTCAGCTGGGCCAAGACCACACTGGGAAGGCTCTCTCTGACAAAGCCGTGGCCATTCTCAGTGTCTTGGCCAGGCAAAATTCACTCTTGCAGTCCTGTGGTGCCAAAACTGAAGGGCCACTGGTTCTTCTGGTTCAGGCGGTCACCACTATTAATACCAGTGGTTCCTCACAGGAAGCAAGAAATAATACAGCAAGAGCAGAAGTTCTCTCCCTAAGCACCTGGACCTGCCCCAGCTCAGGAAATTGCAGGGAGGATGCTGGACACTCTCCCCACCATTGCAGCAGATCAGCCCACATCCTCCAGGCTTTTGCTCCCTTCCCTTTGCTACCCATGGGAGAGGCAGCCCAGACCTCTCCCCTGCAGGCAGGACCATCCAGTGGTAACCTCAGCATTAAAAGTGTGTCATAAACCCCATGAAAGGCAACCTATAGCCCTTTTAACAGCTCCTTTCATGGTTTTTGAAGCTTCATCAGTCTTTTCCTCTTTTCTCATTCATTCCACCCTTCTCTCTCTACCTGTTCCAAATATGTTTTTCTTCCTTTTCACTCTCATCCTGCCATCATCCCCGAATTTCAGGTGACCTCTTCTGCAACCTGCAGGGACCCAAGGTGAGGGGAGACCTTTGCAACTCCTCTTGAGGCAGCAAAACCCCGCAATTATTTCGATTTTAGACAACAGAGCCAGTGATTTGCTCGCTGAGAGGTCACACTGGAAATCAGTGACACAGAGGAACATGCACTCAGAGAGTCCTGGTCCAAGCCTTCTACTGCAGCAGCAGCTTCCTCACCTGCCACCAGCCCCTATCCCAGTGTACCCTTTCCAATATATTGCTTAGGATCATCTTTCTCTTTTCTCATAGACCTTTCTCTGCTTCTTTGCTCCCACTTAACCTGCAATCGCAGCTCATTGTTTCGGCTTGGGCTGCAGGATTGGGACCTTAAAACGTCTCTGTTGGGCCAAACCGCAATCTTGCAATCTCAGGCTGCCCGGAAATGGCTGGGGGAAGAGAGAAAACCATGGACATGACATTTCTTCCAAGAAAAAAACCAACTGAAAACCTTGGTGTTCTTACAAGCACACATCCCTGCTCTGCATCTGGAAAGCAAACACTGCAGCACAAAGAATCTTAAAAGGAGAAATGAAACAACTGCACTTTCAGCACCCAGGTTCAGAAAATGCTGACAGCTGGGCATGGATAACCACAAGAAAACAATTTGACTTTTAACAGCTCAGCAGTGAAATCAGTAGCAAGACATTTGTCAAGCAAATAGGAATCCCTTGTCTTCATCCCATTACCCAAAGGCAGAAAGCAGGCAAGAATCAAGTCCCCTTCTTTCAGGCACTGTCATCTATTCGAGCAAGACACAACAGGCAGTCAGTGCCAGGATACACCTTTCACACACTGCCCTCCTCCATATTGAATTGCTATTCCTAATTAACCATAAGTGTGTACATTGCTATGGCATGAGGATTGTGTGAATGTTGATCAGACAACCCTTAGGGTCACCTCCACAAGTAGCTTTGTTTAAAAAGGGGGAAAAAAAAAAAAAAGGCAAAAAAGCAGAAAGGTTAATTCATAATTTCTGCAACCTTTATAGCTTAAAGGCTCTGAATCAAAGGTCTGGCACAAGCATGATGCACTAATTAAAAGATAAGACTGAGATCCCAAGCGACCCCATCATCACCCTGGGACATCAGCATCCAGCATCTTCCTATCACTCCGAGAGGGGATCTCTCCCTTCCTTCCCTGAGGGACCACAGCACAGCTGAACGGCCTTTCTCGACACCTTAAACTCCCTCCAGGAAATTTAAATGGACATAGCCTGCAATGTCCTGACTGGACATCCTGACAGGATCTGGGGAAGACTGGACCTGTCCCACCCCCCAACCTCAACCCAGGTGAGCTTTTTCACAGACCCCTATGCAGCAACCCGGCCGAGGACCCTGCCGAGTTCTGTCACAACCACATTCCTCAGCGCCGAAGGGATGGATGCCCCAGAGGGATTTATGGGTGCGAGGGATGCCGAAATCATGACCTGGGACAGCTCTTCCATAGCTGGGTCCTTGAGGCCCTGGGTGAGGCGGCTCTAATCCTCTTACCCAGCCCGTGTCCACCTGCCGTGACACAGGACGCTCCAGGACAGGCAGCGCGGGGGTCCCGGCTCCTGCCGCAGGCTGCAGCCCCTGCGGCGCCCCGCGCCCGCAGCCCTGCTCCGCCCGCAGCTCAGGGGCTCCCGGGCCGCCGCGGGCACCCGGACCACGGCCGGGGCGGGGGCGACGATTCGCGACAGGGCGGGGCGACAGCGAGACGGGAGCGGGCGGGAGGGGGTGTCTGGTGCTCCTGGCGGAGGCTCCCGGCCGCGGCTCCCGGNCCGCCCCGGACGGGCGGGTCCGGAGCCGCCGCGGCCACCGGGGGCCTCGGAGCAGCGCGGGGCCGCTGGAGATGGAGTCCGTGTGTCGCTCTGACCGGCGGGTTTGGGATGCTGGGACGCGGTCACAGCTCCGCGGTGTTTCAGGGCATCCCCCGGGCACGGCCGGCACCACGCCCCGTGTGCAGCCGCAGCTCCGCGCGGTCCCGCTGCCTGCGGGCTGTCCCCGGTACGGCCATGCCAAAGGGTCCCTGCTCTGCTCTCTTCCCTGCCCGCCCTTCCCAGCGCCAGGAGCACGTCCCCAACCTGCGGCTCTGGGTGCGCCTTCTGCTCCAAGCCCCCGGAGGCACCGGGGAGGGCTCGCCACACAAACCCCGCGTCTTTGCAGCCCTCCCGGGAAGTGCTGCCCGTCTGGATGGGTAGTTTGAAAGGCATCAAGGAAGCAGCCACCGAGTAGCAAGAGACTCAAGCAACAGCTTCTTCCACCCCTTTTCCCTTTCCTGCCGGGTGGTGGGCTTTGTGATCTCTAAAGTATCTCTGTGGCTGGAATTTTGAGAAGAAACATTCCCAGCAAAACAGCTTGGTGATAACCATTTGGGACTGTTTCCTGAGGTGGAGGGATCCCTTCCCTGTCTGATCTTCATGGGATTAAGCCAATGTGAATGCTACCACTTCTTTTTCCTCTTCTTCCCATCCCTCTCTGTCAGGATGACTGACGTTATTTAGTGACTGTCTTGTTTGTTTTCCTAAAATCCAAATAAAGTAGTGCTTACTCAAAATTTTGTCCTGGTGCCATCACTTATGAACCAACACAAAACAGACAGATGCCTAAATCCATGTCAGCCCCCAGAATTGAGCTGAGTTATACATCAGCAGTTTATCAGTATTTCATAGGCTGCCCTTCTAGCAAGCAACACTCCTTCACCCTGCAGCTTTGGCCCTCATGGAACACTCTGAAGAGATTTCGTGTCTCTGATCCCCAGGGACTGAAAAGCCCTCAGAGTGCTGATCCTCAGAGCAAGCACTGCACCAGCAGGTCCCCTGAGCCCTTACCAAAGTGGCTGCATCATCAAGGGAGAGGACAGATGCTCCCACAGAAAGGCATGTACTGTGTATGCTTCTCGGTGTTTTAAAGGCTGAGGGGACTATTTTTAGAGCTGAAATAACATTCTTCCTGCTTTGGTATTTCAAATCTGATGTTATCCTGAACTAATAAATGGTTCCTTGCAGCATTTGCTTTTTTTGCAACCTCAAAAAATCCAGAGATCTTGGCCAGGTTTCCCCTCTGCCCCATGGCACTGCCAAGCTCAGGAGTCACAAGTGACTTCGAGGCATGGATTTCCTCGAGGCAAGGAGCTGCTACTGCCTCCATGTCACCAAGAGAGGCCCCAAAAATCAGGTGCCTGGGAAAAAATGTGCTTGAGGTATCAGCATTAACCACATCCCTCCCTGCAAGGTTTCTCGTGACAGCAAAAGTTGAGGAAGCTCACTTTAAAAGTAATAGAGGGGAGGTCTTTGAATCCCAGCATACTCTGGCTTTCAGCAGCTGAGGCTGAAGAAAACCTTCTGTCAAACAGGTGAGAAGTGACAGTGCTCAGCCCCAGCGATTTTGGCCAGAAAGTAAAATGCAGCAACTAATCAGAAACTGCCTTAGTCACTTCACCTCCACTGTCAGCCAATGCTGGAAGGGAAACAATGCACCATATGGGATTTTAAGGCAATTTCATTTTTGGTAAACTCTGAGCGTCTGAGACATTTTGTTCACAGCTCTTTTTTGAGCAGATGGTGTCCCTCTCAGTGCTGGAAAACGCATGATGCTGACAGGCCCACCAAAAACCTATTACAAATTTAAAATTCACAGCTTGGGAAAAGGGCACAGCCTGAGGACAGCAAGCATGTGCTGGAGCCCACCCAGTGCAGGAAGCAAGAGAGATGCAGGGAGGCATCAGCCATCAAGGGGTGATGTTATGTGGGTCCATGGAGCCATTTCCTACAATGATTTCTTCATGGGACACTGTGGGAGGAGCAGCCCCTCTCCCATGACCCTCATCCTGCAGCATCCCCCTGTCAGGGGTGTGAGGGTGCAAAGGGAGGTAGGGCATGTGGGCATGTTGTGTTGCAGCTGCATCCCACAATGACACATCACCTGCCTCCCTCACGGTAATGCTGCACATCCCAAAGCCCGCTGCCAGCTCACACTGACCTGTGGGAAGAGTCTTTCCTCCCACATCACCAACACTGCCTTGGCAAAGTCGAGTAGCCACAAGTGCATTCCCTCACCCTGTCTGGGGTTACACCTGGCTTTCCCAGGGGGGGATGTGCCAGAGGCTGACAAGAAGACACAATTGCAATGACACTTGTGGGCAGATGTGAGGATGCTCCTGGGGTGCTGTGAGCAGCACTTGACTTCTTCTGTCCCAGTCTGCACTGGGTTTTCCTGCTGGGCCACTGAGACCCACAGGGTATCTCCCTGGCAATTTTCCTGGACTGCAAAAGCAATCTGCTCCAATGCAAGCAAATGTTCCCAATTATGGCTTTGCTTTGCTGTCTGTTCATTAGTATTTCCTCCCCCTGATGAAGCACGTGTACGTTCCTTGTCCAAATTTCACCTCATCAGTGCTCTTCACGAGGACTGAACTGCATGCCACTCACATCTGCTTTCTTCCAGAGACAGAGAAGTGGGAATTCTGAGCCCCTGTGTCCTGACATCAAGTAGCGGGATCAGGACTTGGCGGTATTTTATTTTTCACGTGAAAGACAGGACTACCACGGAGCTAACCCCTGCCCTTGCAGACCTCACTTGCAGCTCAGGAGGAAGCAAAGCAACCTCATGCCCCTCTAGTTGCAGTCCTTCCCAGGGTGATATTACCATTGGAGACTGGCTGTGTTTATCCTGGACTGGGTTTTTTTGGGAGGAAAAGATACACAGAGATGAGGAAAATGGGAAAGGGAATTGCTTTGAGTTTGCTTTCGTTTCTGGGAAATACATGTCTTCTGAAAATACATTTGCCACCTTTTTCTCCTGTCCTGCTTCTTTCTGCACCAAAGATAGAGTGAGGCCTGGAAAGAAAGGTTGCCCACCCAGAAAGAGGAGCAGCAGGGAAAATGGGCCTAGGGATCACTCTGCAGCAGCCACTGGAGCTGCTCCACATCCTGATGCCTGTATTAAATACAATTAAAACTATTAAAAACCAGTTAAAACTGTTTCTCAGTTGAAGTGTTAACCGTCATTTCATTAGCTAGATAATCTCTTATCACAGCCATCTGTTCCTCTATCGAGCTTTTCAAATACTGTGATAGACTTCATATCTCCAGACGCCCTGCTGATTAACAGATGCCATCTGAGCAAGTGCACCTGTGGCTTGGCTTTGACAAGGTGTGCTCAGAGTGGCTGGAGAGGCAGTGACCTGCAAAGCGCACTCTCTCACCCTAAGAAACATCCCCAGATCCCACCCCTACGAGATGAAGCTCTTCCCAGTTCACCCACATGATCCCAACCAAGAAAAATGCACCTAGATCGGGGAACGGAGCAGCAAATTGAAGAGACCCATTCCATCTAACTGCGGCAAAGTGACACCATTTAAATGTTAGGAAAGGAAGTGGAGAAAATGGAAACAAAATTACACATTTTTTTTCCTAAAGAGAGAAGTGAAAAAAAATTACTGCTGTGATAGCAAATACATGGGATAAAGAGGACTTGTAGTCAGGGTGTGAGCTCTGGGGAAGAAGCCTTGCAGTGCCAGAGAGCTGGTGTGTGCAGATGAGAGCTGCAGACCGGTGTGCCCTGGCCCCTGTGGGTGTGTATTCTGCCTGGCAGGAGGACAGTCCTACATGAAGCACAGAAACTGCTGTGGAAAAAAAGGACCATTTATTTATAAGAGTCATGAGATTGTGTAAAATAATGACTTCTTATTATCGTGCTATAAATGCTACTGGAATTGTGTCAGTCAGGAAAATTTAGTAGCCACAGTTAATACAAAGGTTAGGCATGCAGTGCAGATGTCGTAAGCACCATTTCACCTACTTATCTATGCTGCTCATTGGAGCCTTTCCTCCAATCATTTTCCAAGTCCTGCAAAAGGGGATTTTTTTTTAATTGTTCTGCAGGCAGGCTTTGCTGCTCATCTGCTTCTCTTGGGCAGTAGATTTATCTTTAAAAATGCTTGTGTGGGGCAGGGCCTTTATCTGCACTGGGGCCGTACCTTTGCTCCTTGCCCTTTTGGCTTTAACCCCAGCTTGGCCATGGCTGGTGCAGGAAGGGGAGAGGCAGTGGCACAGCTGCTGGAGTCACTTGTCTGAAATCCAGGGTGGGAATTCTTCCATCATTTTCTCAGAAAAAGCCTAAATCAGGGTTTAACTCTCCAGGGAGTGAGGCAGCAGGAGATGAACTCAGTAAAAGCAATGCACCCCATGTGCAAGGGGCGATTTAAACAACGACAGCATCCAAACCATCCAGTGGGCAATTTTGGCCATGCAGGGGCACCCCAGGAGTTCTAATTTTTTCCCCTATTCTCACCTGTTTAGTGGGGCTGGTGCTGCTGGGTAGAGGTTTTTGAGAGAGGTTTCTGCTCCCAGGCCAGGCACAACTGTGCCAGTGCCACTGTGGGAGCTGGGGCACATGGGCACATGTTAGCACATGCCTCCTTTCCTGCTGGGCTCTGCTTTCAGTTTTGCTTTTCATTCTTCTTTTTATGGGAAATTGCACCTTGATTCCCATAAACACCCAGAACGTGGCAAACGCCCTGTAACACCCTTTCCACATAAAGGGTAGAGCTACAAAACAGCCTAGGGGCAAAAAGATCCAGGTAATACAAGTCCAGCCTGGCCATGCCTTTGGGACCATAGTCTGGCAGGTGATATATCATCAACTTCCCTCCAAACTGAGAGGCCTCCAAGCTGCAAATACCCCAAACATTGTCTAACCAGAGCCCATGAATCAGCCACCACACTTCCAGCCTTGCATGGATTCTCAGGCTCACGTGGACACAGGAGACCTTTTAGAAGATCTTTTTTTTTCCTAGGAGCCTCCCACCTCAGCAGCTGAATGTGACACCTGCAGTCAGGCCACATTTTCCATCTGCTGGGCTTATTTCTAGAAAGCTGTGTTCTGGCTGCCAGCCAGGGGACAGCAGTTGCCTTGCACTTCCAAGCTGCAGAGGGATGCAGACATTCCCGGGGCTTACCAGGGAACAGCAGAGCCTCTGGAGGAAGTGGGCAGAGCAGAAATCCACCCCTCATACCCCAAGAGAGCAAACCCTGATGCATTTCTTCAGCGCCAGCACTCACCCTCTCCCTGCAGCGTCTTTCTCAAGGCGTAGCTTCAATGCCAGCAGGTTTTGCTCATGCCTCCTGCTCCAGGGATTACCCCCAGTGCAGCCCAGCCCAGTTGCAGCAGGGATGGCGTCAGATGGAGCCTGGAAGTTCCTCTGCAGTCAGCCAGCACAGCCTTGGTTTCACCTCACACCTTGGCTGCCGTGTTTGTGCGCAGCCCTGACGGGGGGCGGGTTTTATCAATATTTGCATAACCAATTATGTGCTGTAACTTGGAGATTAAATCCTCCTCTCTGCTGTAATTTACAAATTAGATCCTACTGTAGAGATTGTGCAAAGTCTCAGGGGTCCCAGGGCAGGCTAGCATTCCCTTGAGCCACCCCATGCCAGAAAGCAGCTGACCTGCTCGGGAGTTTCCACTTGGAAGGAGCACACAGCTCCAGAGCCAACACTGTGTTTCATAAGGGCCCCACCAGTTCTGGGAAAAGAGGTAAAACTGATCCAGTGCCTGCTGTGTGCCAAGACTGAGAGCCTGGAAACAGTGCAACAGTGCATGGAGCAAAGCACAAATACCTGTTCCCACTCCTGCATGGTGTTATTCCGGATGGGTCAATGTGCCAAGAATGGAGTTAGAGACAACACAGGATTAGGCACGGCCAGATGATCAGGTCTCAGAAGACAGCCACTGAGTCCCTGGTTAAGTCCAACCTACAGCCAGCCACCAATCCACCAGCAGTCCCTCAACACTTCTGCACTGCTCAGGAAGCTCTAGCCAGGTCTTTAACTACCAAATCAGCAGGAGAAGTGCCAAAGCCCACAGAAATAAGTGCAGCTCATGCCCTAGCACCCACCCTACCAAGGCTCCACGACTTCCCCACATCACTTCATTCAACAGTGGATGGATCCAGTAGCTATCCTGGGAAATGGCAGTGGCCCTTCCTGCCTCCCACAGACCCTACATGCTCTTGAGGAAGAGAAAATCACACTAAAGAACGTGACCAAAACGATTAAAAAAAAAAATCATAACAAATGAGCAAAAAGTTCGAAACAAACACAAAAATACAAACAAATAAGCAAAAAAGGAAATTCATGGAAGCATTCCTTGTTTTACCAAAATCTGAGGCACCTTCTTTAAAAATCTAATTTTCCTGCAAAGGCTGACACTTTTTTTATCAACTCTACCACGCGGAGAATTTAATCTACAAGAAGAGGGATTCAGGCAGCCTAAGTTTCCAGATAAGACATTTGATGGAGGAGCTTTTTCTTTTCTGAACAATGTTTCTTTACTTATTTTCAGCTTTTCAAAACCAGGCAACTTGACAATGGCTTCAATTTCAGTTTTCAGGTCCCTGAAACGCGCTGGAACTGCTGCTGCTTTTGAAGTCTTATACCTGGGGGAGGGTGGGGGGAATATTACCTTGTTGTAATTCCAGGTATTCAGAGAGGTTCAGAACGGCATGTACCTCTTAGCAAGGCCACTTATTCTTCTTACACCAGGCACTTGACAGGAACGAGCCTAAGGAAGTCCAAGCAGTAGCAGTACAAAAGAAAAATGATAAAGATCAACAGGAAGTTGTGTATCTTGGTGCATTCCCCGTAGTTCTGCGGTCAGGAAGTTGCACAAAGGAAAGGATGGAAGCACCAGTGAGATCAGGCATTTGCACATCTTCCAAGCTTCACTCCTACGCTCACACCCCAGGTCCAAACCCATTACACACATCACTTTGAAGGCAGGTTCCTTATGATTTTTGCCATGGAAGGAACAGCTCTATCTTTCTAAGCAGCAGGTCAGGAGCCTCCCAGCTCCAGGAGCCCGTTTCCACACCATCCTGCAGGCACTGCAGCAGGGGGTGGGGAGACATCTCCTACTCGTGTGTGTGTAATTCCTGTGTCTGTCAAATGGCTCTGACTCTGGATGAATGCACATCAAAACACATCTTCAGGCACACCCCGGTCTTCAGGGCCATCTCAGCCGAAACAAAAAGACCTTACAGCAAAATCTAAATAAATTATTTAATATTTTTGGCCAAAGCATTGTCCTGCAGTCACACTGGGCTGGTATTTTTCCATTCAAGCGTGATTTTCACATGCAAGAACTTGCCACGGTCTCCTCTCAAGTTTATGTCAGCTCCCAGTTTCTTTTCCCCCTCTATCAGCTTGGCCAGGAAGCCCAAAGTAATCAAATCTCTTGGTGCCCTTCCATTTGACAGCCTCCTCTTCCCCTGACATTCAGAAGTACTGAGGGGGGAGGTATTTTGAGCCACACCAAATGCGTAGCGGGAAATGCCAAGCGAAACACTGCTGTAATTCTGACGTGTGATGGGCAAAGACCTTTGCTTTGGGAGATGTTTCAAAATTAAACACAGTGGCCAGGCTAACTCATAACTGTTTATTGTAAATCACTCAAGAGTTTACACATCATTAATGGCAAAATAACACTTTTAAAACACTCGCTGGATGAAAGACACAATAAAGACAACTCTTTTATATTATATGGCATCATTTGAAAAACAAGAAACAGAACAAAAAAGAAACCTTTTTTTTTTTTCCCACTTTTGCATCTTTCCTGAAAATATCTGGGCCTGAGTCTCAGTTATCTTGAGATCCCTGCCTTGCCCAGGGTGTGGGGCTGTGTGGCTGGGAAACAGGCACTCCCTCTCTGAGGGGCAAGGCAGTGACCTTCTTTATAAATGAAAATCATGCCCTCTATCTTCAAAAGTGCTCCAGTGCTGACAGTACAAAGCCTCTCTCCTGCACTGGCTAACATCTAACACAAAGGGCTATATGTCCCATTAAATCCACATGCCTTTATTTTTTTTAATATTTTTTCCTTTTTTTTTCTTTTTTCTCCTTTTTTTTTGTTTTTTTTGGTTAAGCAAGGCAACTGTTAAAATTCAGAAGCTACGTAACTGTCTTTATATTTTGCTCAGAAACCAATGGATGTTGCATGCAGCTGAAATATTAGTACAGGCTCTGACTTAGATAAAGGTCAGTTTTCTAAGACCCACTAGTCAAAGGCAGAAAAAAAATTAAGAGGCCTCTTGTGCAAAAGAAGCTAAAATATGCATGCATCAATGGCCATGACTGATTGGAGAATGACTCAGGTCTCCAAACATTGAAACCAAAGCTTTATTTGGCTTAAGACATGGTTGAGCTCTATACATTTACAATTACAATGTATATGTGACAACAAAGGAACCATCTCAACATAGCATCAGTTGGTATTTTGGCCTGCATAGAGACTAATCTTCAACACAAAAGCCTGCTCAGCAATAAATGGTTTTCATATTTAGCAAAGACAGCAGTGCACTGGGCTGGCTAACAGGGCTAACAAAAAGAAGAAAGCAGGTTTCCAAACTAACATCTAACTAAATTGAGGGTCATCTTTCCCCTAGGACATACTGCATTTCATCAGTGGTGTTACTGTCCTTTCCATGAGTATGCAGCTGACACAGCACACTGGGCCCTGCCCCATCCCCCCAAAAGATGCACCTCAAAAGCTTATTGGATTAGCAGTAGGAACAAAAATCTCCCCTAACTGCACTTGGAAAGGACAGTTAGTTCCTTCAACCTGCCAACGTTTACCATGAACAAGCAAATTACAGTAAATCTCAGACATGAACTACAGTGACTAAAATCAAATCTCTCTCCCGTTTAACTGCAATATTAAATAATATATAACATTTTTACACTTAATAGTCTTAAATTTGGACATAATACAGCTAGTAAGGAAAGAAAGAAAAAAAAGCTGTGGCTGAATCAATTCCTGGGGAACTAATTCAGCCCAACTGATCTGAAACAAAAAAATAATTTTACCCAGAGGTAAATCCACCACAGGCACGGGGTTGCACGCACACACCCAGCCAGCCACGCAGACAGCAGCGCTGGCACAGCGAAGCGTCACTCCTCAGGCACTGCCATCTCCAGTCTTTTCCTTGCGAGCCTGGATCATCTCCTTCGGAGCCTGCTTGCGGTCAGTGACCAACCCCAGCCAAAACATGAAGTCAATGAACCAAGTGGTGGGGTTGAACTTCAGGCCCAGCTCACTGGCTGAGTAGTCAAACGGGAAGGTGTGGTGGTAGTTGTGGAAACCCTCACCTGAAAAACAGAGAGGGAGTTTAAAGGCCACATGGCTGGCACTTCTGTCAACACAGGAACACACTCAGGTGGGACACTCCAACACCCACTTCCCAAGTCTTGCATCTAGTGGAGGTTATGCTCCACCCCAGACCTCTGGGGCAGACCCAAACCAGACTCCATGTCAGTGCTCTAGACTTTCCTCCCCAGCGGAAGGGGTATGTCCCATGCCTTATGCTCAGGGAAGAAAACCAGAAGTGCTTCAAGAGGGGAGACACCCAACTGAATAAGAAGTGGGGTCGCTCACTTCTGCTGCACTATCAGCTGAGCAGAGCTTGCTGCTGGGTGCTAACACCTCCCTTCCCAGAGACTACACGGTGTTATTTCAACATGGGCACCATCAGTAGAACAAGGGTGCCTTCCTCTAGGATGCGCAAGCTCCGGCCTCCTCCAAACCTGGCTCCAAGCGGCGTCCAGCTGCAGGCACCCAGAGTCCCAACCAGGGTGAAACGGGCTGGGACGTCACTCTGAGCTTGCAGCACTGTGCCCTGGGCTGCAGCACTCACCAATGGCTCCCAGGGTGACCAGGGTGTTCTGCCTGGGGTTGATGTTCTTGTCGTACGGGCGGTTGCCGTACATGTGGGCGGCGCTGTTGACCAGCCAGGTGACGTTCAGGGAGATGGTGTACCGCAGGATGGAGGCCAGGAAGTAGGCGTTCCACAGGCTCTCGCCCCACAGGTACCACGGCACGAAGGTGGGGATCACAAAGCACATCACCACAACTGAGCTCTTGTAATACCTGCGGGTGTTACAGGGCAAGAAGGAAGAAAAGGAATGCAAAGTAAGACCCATCTTGTTGGTGCCCCTATGACAGGTTTAAAACAGAGCCCTGCTTTTGTCGAGTTTTCTGGAAAGGATGAGGAAAAATAGAGTTTGGATTTATTAGACAGTTATTAAAACTCTACATTTGCTGAAAGTTTTTCAGATAGGAAGAACTGTCATTTTTGTTTGACAAAAACGAATGATTTTCAGTTAAAACCCACAGAGGATTGGAAAAATGTTACTATTAACAGTATTTTGAAAGGAAAAGTTTTCATGAACACAGTTCTCATCTGTGAGTTCTCATCGCAAAACATGAGCTAGTTTTGATCATCTTGTGCATGAAATAAATCAACTTCTTGCCTTGCAAGTTCTTTGATTGATGTATTTTGTTGTTTGGAGGTTGTGCCTCACATGCTGGGCTCCAGAAGGAGATCTGCAACTCTGCAGCAACACCAGCCACGGTGAAAAGAGAGCATTCCTCAGCTCTCTCATAGAACTCTATCCTCACTCACCTGAGCTAAGGCCCTCCAAGGAAACAAGTTCCCTTTCTTTGCTCCACCAAAAATAACAAATAATTTCCCGCTCATATGACTGACTTCTGATAAGGTTTGCAAACCTCATCAATTCAAGGCCAGGATTTAAGCAGAGCTGGAGGAGAAAAATACTTTCTAGTCCAGAAAACACCTTCAAAGTTCAAAGCCTCTACCACTCTGGGGAAATAGAATAAAATATGAGATCAGCTTATCAGACACCAATTAAAACTGTTCTGTGAGATGCAAGAAGCCCAGACTGAAGTCTTTGATGAAGACATGAAATCTCCCATCTGAACAAGCATCTGAGTACATTGTCTCCCTTTGACTGAAACATCCACCCTGCAGAGAGAAACCTCCTTACCTGGAGTTCAGGGGAATCAATGCCTGGGGGACAGTGCTGCTTTCACCACACAAAAACTTTGTCATGGAGACACTTCACCTGTGAGCTCCTCTCTCACATCACTTGCAGGATTATTGCTCCATTATTCACAGAGGGTAGGTTTTGCTGTCAGTCGTGCCTGGAGCAGTACTGTGATTTCAGCTGAAGTGATGTGGTTTTAAACTGAGTGGTGCCTCGGCCACAACTCAGCAGCACCACTAAATTCAGCAAAGCTAACAATTTGGCCTTAAAACAAATCGTGACAAGAAGGATTTATTATGGTCCTTACTGATCTGACCTGCTAGTTTTTCCATGCTGACAAAAAAAACCCCAACACTGCAACCTTGTAGAAAGGAGAAACCCAAGTTCTGATTTCCAGATAAGGGACAAAGTCCTAAATCCAAATCCAGAGCAAAGACATTTGCTAAGACAACTTTCCTGCAGAAAACCTAGTTCATCACTACGCAACCTTTGCAGCATGACCAAAGCAGTACAGCCTGCTTCTCATGGGATACTGTTGTCTTGGAAAACATAATAACCAAGAGGAGCTGCAGCAAACTGCAAGGGAGCTGTTACAAACAGGCACTGCCAACTGAGGAACCAGTAACAGCAATCATACATGGAGGGAAGTATTCCCCACTCCTGGAAGATTTCCATTACAAGGGTAATTTTTTGCATTAGAGAAATCTGTGCAGTAGCAGAAAAAACCCCTGATTTTTAGACTCAACTGACTGCTCCCCTCACTCAGAAAATACACAGAAATGGCCTTAAGCAATTTTTCAAAGTGCCTGGATGAAATGCTTGCAAGCAGAAAAGTCTTCTTGTGCCTAAAATACAGGTACTCACATAGAGCACAAAGGATGTTGCTCAATTCCCAACTATCACAGAGTGTGTAGCAAACTGAACTAGGACTGTGCTAATTCCCAAGGGAGATAATTAATCCTGTAGAATGGCAGTCTTGGGAGAGGTGGCACTTGGCCTGCACTGGCCCAGGGGTGCCAAAGATAACTTTGCAGAGTGAAATGTGCACTTCTGTGTTAAGGCAATTAGTGACTGCAGCGTTTGCTCCTGTGATCAAAGAAGAAGGCCAAGATCTGAGCAACTTCTGCCACAGCTGTTTTCATAACCAGCCCTGGCTTTTTGGGAAAGCAGAGGGACAAGGACAGGGCTCACTGCTTGTGCCACAAAGCCTGCGAGGGCAGTCAGCAAGTGTCAGCCACAGCGGGGGCCAGAGGGAAGGCATCCCAGCACCTGCAGTCATGCTGGCAGGGATATCTCGGGGAAGAAAAGGGAAAGACGAAAATAAGGAACGAGCCACAACCAGACCACCAGGCAGGAGGACCTCTCCACCCCCACCTCACATCAGGACCCAGCACTCGCACTTACTTTCTTTGGAACCTGACGACAGGGTCATCCAGCAGGTCAGTGAAATCCAGTTTCCTGCCCTTCTCGATGACGTCCCGGTGCTTGCGCATGAAGAGCCAGCCGATGTGGGAGAAGAAGAAGCCCCGGCGGGCGTTGTGCGGGTCCGCGTCCGTCTCCGAGTACTTGTGGTGCACGCGGTGGTCTCGGCTCCACTCATAGATGTCGTTCTGCACAAAATGACCCCAAAATATGGTGGGGTAAGAGGAGAGGGGCCAGGCCTCCAGTCCTCCCACACACAGCAACAGCAACGAGCCCCTCTCTGACGCTACTCAAAAAAGGTTGTTGACTAAAACCCCCAGCTTTGCAGCCAGCCAGCCCATCACACCGCTCCTGTCAGTTCCCATATGGAATGGGACCTGCTCTGGGAACTGGTGACACAGACTGGACAAGTCTCAGGGCTGGAAATGGCTGTTACAGCCTCTTGGGAGTTACCATCATCAGTCTGCCCTGGTCCTGTGTCCTCCCTGGGTATTTGCTGTTTGAGTTACCATCATCAGTCTGCCCTGGGCGTCTGAGGATGGGCTGCAGGGACTGGGTACATACATGTTTACATTGTTATTTTAGGACCGTGCTATGGGGAATCTTGTATATTTATTTTCAGGGGACTACTGTGCAGAGGCTCTCTGTTCTGGCATCCTCTTTCTCAGATGGTTGCAGCTGGTGCCCTCCAGGCACAAACACAGCGCTGAAAATGGGACAGAGCTTGTGGATCACTACAACTACTGTAGTGAACAACATGACACCGAAATGCCTTATGGCTGTAAATGGAATCATATGGATTGCAGGGAGGAAGGGATGGACCACAATTTCACACTTGGATCCATAAAGAGAGACCTTCTGAGTTCACTCAGCTGAAGGGATTTCAGCCTCCCAGTTTGCTCTGCAGGATGCCCTGGCTGGATGCACTGGACTAAACTGGTGGCTTTTGCAGTGGTGCTGAGCTATTAGTGCAGGGCACTGTAAGCACATTCAGCACTTGCAGACCTCAGGCCACACACTCATCCGTGAACTGAACTGCCCAACACCAGCACCAAAACATAGAAATGTCAGTTAATGCCCAGATCCACAGGAGCATGGACTTTAATCAGAGAGTTCTTAGCAGAGGGTGCTATTTCCACCTCTGCACAGTCAGGGAGGTACCCAAGCTGAAATACCCAAGGAAGGAAAGGCTTGGGTTACTTTTAGGAGCAGCACCCACAACCACCAACCACAGCAGCTTTGCTCCCAGCAGAACTGAGCAAACCATTTGCAGTGTCTCTGAAGTGAGAGGAGGACACCACCCATGTGGGCACTGAACATACCACAGGACACAGCAAGCACAGGATAATGAAACTGTGTGTACCTGTATTTTGTGAGGCAAAAGCCCTGTGCTGAAAGCACTGTAGAAACCATTGCTCTTTCTTTCAGCTATCAACATTTGAGAGAAAGCACTGAGGAGACTCTGGGAACAACTGCCAAAAGCAGCTAAAGAATCCAGCTCAAATGGCTCCACGTCCAATTTCGGCTTTGCAAAAATGCTCTCTGCCAGCAAGAGCACACCAGGGACAAGTGAGGAATAAGGGCCCCGGAAATATCTCAGCTCCACTGAATTCAGTTGTGCTCAGCCCTTTACTGTTGTCTTGTAGTGAACACAGTGATGCTGGGAGTGGGCCGGGGATGAGTGGGACATTTTCCTGCAGCACTGACTCATCTAAGCCATTGAGAGGAGGCAGCAAAGATCAGCCCCTTGCCAGTGCTCCAGTGCGTTGCACCTTAACTGTCCCACTGCATGAGTAAACTCCAAAAAAAGCAAAGGAAGTCACCAAAGTCCTCAGTGAGAACAAGGGGAGACCTCCACCTTCCGAGGGAGAAATCAAAAGGAATGAAAACCTCTACACTGCTTCGAGCGGCTTCAGTGGGAATATCCATATGACCGGAAAATGTCAACATAAAGTAATTTAAAAATAAAACAGGGTTATGCAAGAAGCACGCTTAGAAAAGGTCCTCTTTCCTAACCAGAAATAATTTTTCAAGTGAGACTATTGATCGGTTTGTCACAAGAGCACTTGATAAAGTCATTTGTGGGACAGCAGACAACCAGGAAAAGCAATGATACTGTGAGAAATTAACTTGGCTTTTCATGCCACAGCAAATGCCTGCAGAGCTGGCAAAAAAAACATGATTCCCCAGATGAAAGGGTTAGGAAGCTGTGAAACAACTGAATTGCATCTAATTAAAAACCACAAAGGCTAAGAGGAAATAAAGGCCGGAGGCCAGAACTGTTGACAATAAATACACCAAGAACTGGAGCACAGCATGAGTAAATACACTCCAAGCGTATTAATAGCAAGCATTTTTCAGGAACACATCACTTTTGATCAAGTTTTGGGTAAACACAGGGGTGAAATCCCTTCCAAAGCAGAGAGCAACAGCATCATGCTGTGACAGTGATGCAGCCATGAGGTTTCATTAGCAGCCCCCTCAATAAACCTGCAGACTGAAACGTGCCAATAGCCTGGGCTGTGTGACAGTCTCCGTGTGCTGACACAGATTTCCACACCACCACTCCTGCTGTGTACAAATGCACCCAGCACAAACACAGATTGTGCCACAGAGATGAAACCAGCACAGCCCAGCTGAGGTGCTGGAACTTAAAATACTAGGAGATCAATAAGCCAGGTATTACCTATGTCTGAAACAGAAAAGTGACAGCAAGAAGCAGAGTCTTTCAAAATTGTGAGAGCTTCATTCTAGATGGAGAGAAGAAACACAGCTCAGCATGCTCCAATCATAAAAAAATCCACAAGGCAACACAGCAAAAGTGGCTGCATCTGATGGTATTCCAGAGGAGGTACAGCATGTCATAGCCCAGGCAGCATCAAGTTAAAACTCTACAGCAGAGTTTCCTTCCCCTGCCCTTCAAGAATTCCGAATATTTCCTCCTTTTTTAGCATCCAGGGATGCTGTACACGTCTCCAATGCTACCTCTTCCTCCCACAGCCAACATGAAGGAGATGGACCTGAAAACTCATCACTCGCTGTCTGTCTGTGGTGGTGGAAACAGCCCTTACAGGCAGCTGATGTCATGGTAATTAGGAGCAGGCTTCAGGCTACTTCAAACTTAGAGTGGGCAGTTTGGCCTTTCATCTTATTTCTGGTATGAAGGGCACAAAGGTGGCTTGAAGCTACTTTGAAGTACTTCCCTGCCTCAGAACCACACCGTGTCCTCAGACAAAAGCAGCGACGAGGCCAATGCAGCTGAGAGCAAAATCCATGGCAACAGGGGAGCAGAATGCAATGAAATCCCTGTGTGCAGGCTCACTGCAAACAGCTCTACACATTCATTTAAATTACTTGTGAAAGACAAGATCAGCTGTGTAACAGGGAGACAGTACCAAGGGCTTCTCAGAACTCAAAACAGTTGTTTAACACACTGAGCAAAGGGCTCGTAAAGCTCTGCAAGGAACCAAGCAGCAGATGGGAAATGGTTCAGAATAAAGAAAAGTTATAGTCAAAATGGACACATTTCCATTTTCAAGCAAAAGCATTGTGCTCTTTGTAATGTGTAGAGTGGTTAACTAATTAAGTCTTTCCACCTCAAAAAAGAAAAAATCAAAGATGATAAATGAGCAGTACAGAAAGAGATAAAGGGACTCTTTTCACTCTCTGTCAAGGTATATAAATGAAAAGTTAACTAACCAGACTGAAGGGAAAAAGATAAAAACTCAGGACACAACACATACGTGGTACTCAGTGCCACAAGGGGTTATGGCAGTCAAGCTCAGTAAGTTTAATTTTAGTACAGGTAAGTTTAATTTTAGTGCAGGTTCCTATCTCTATCCTTACCAGCCAGAGGAGGAACCAAATTCACACTGAGAAAATGCTGGTTCAGGGCTAACTCCTACAACCAGCTGGGTGTTACACAAGTGTTTCTGTGGTCTAAGACTGCCTACCAGTAACTACAGAGCTAGTAACACGCTTCTTCACAAATGTATTTGAATTTGGCTGGTGAAAAACGCTGCATAAAAAATTGTGAGAGATAAATTAAGATTGTGAAAGGATGCCTGCTCTCCTTTCTGGGCACAAAAGTCTCCAACTGCCTGGGTGAACAAGCTCTTGGTTACACAGACACATTTGCATCAAGTTAACCCTTATAAAAGTCTCCACGTTGTCCTGTGAAGTGTGGGGCCTGACCTGTGCCACAGATCAGCTGCTGGGGTGCTGAGCCTCTGATCTGGTCACGTTCAGCGTGGTCCTTAAATAATTATTGCTCCTGGTCTGTCTAGTGCATATTGTTACAGGGGTGGAGAGAGGGGCTCTGCATCCCCTGGGGCCAGCAGAATGTGTCACAGCAAATATAAATGTCTTTCTGTCTTTCTGCCAGTATTTTCGTTTTTTCTTTCTTTTGCTGTCTCTAAGCTGAGGGGATCTCTGCACAGCAGAGAGAGCTGCCTGGAGGCCAAGAATCTGAACAAGCAACACCAGCCCACCTGGAAAGCCATGGAGTTAGCTGCAGCCAGAAAGATCCTCAAAGGCAGCTTGGCTTTGTAGGAACGGTGGCTCCACAGGCGATGCGCGCCAGCTGTCACACCCAGAGCCGTCAGCAGGAAACAGAAATACGCTGAAAGACACAAACACAAAACACAGGGTGTGCCACGGAGCCAACCAACATCATTTGTGCTCTCTTCGGTGCAAAGATGCTCCTTGCCCTGCCTGCTGACTCCTGCAGGGTCATGCAGACAAGGCTGGGCAGAGAGGAGGTGAGGCTCTCAGCCCACCTCTGCCTCACAGACCCCATGACTGAAGAGGACAGGCTCATTTTGTGAGTGTAAAATTAAAACAAGAGCAGATTCAAACGTTAAAGAATACTACAGGACAACTTCAAATCAATTTACACCATCTGCAGCAATGTGTTGCAGGGCTCCTTACCACCCTACACACAGAGACATGTTTTGGTTAAAACAGCCTATTTCAAATACCTAAACAGAGTTACCAGAACAAATAGGAAAATACGATCCCAAAAAGGGATTTTCTGCTTGTGTCTGCACAAGAGTCTGTCCAGCAGGGAACCCTGTTAGACAGGCAGTGTCTAGACAGAAATTCACAGTCTGCTTTTCCCAGTATGTGATGTAAAACATTTGTCTTTGCAAGAAGAAAACAAAGGTATATGTAGGTGTGTGTCTACTGTGTCCCTCTATCAACTCCCAGCTAACAGTGCTTGAAATTGCAGCATCTGAGGGAAAATATAATGGAAAGATATTTGGGAAAATAACAGCAACCATATTTCATGTTGATTGTCACCCCTGCGGACTGAAGAAGCAAATGGACTTTTTCCACTCCGCTGGTGGATCCATCAAAAACAGATTTACCCAAACTGCTTCCCATTATGTCCACGGTCAAAATCCCTATCATCTCCTGTACAGCAAACCAAAGCCTTTCTCAAAAGATGCAGCAGACAGCCGGAGTCGGAATGGTCCCAGTAAAGATGATGCCTCTCTGAAACCTGCTTTGGATGCCATCATTGAAGAGACAATTCTGATTTTCAGCAGGTTGAGTGCTCCTAGAAAAAGCTCATTTGTGCAGTTACACCCAGTGTACTGAAGTCTATCATGAAATTACAATCTCTACTCACCTGAAGGGAGGTACAGAAATGAACTAAAATCACACATTCTCTCTGCACATTATCTACACATTTTGCTGAATCTACAGATTACTCTCAGATCAGTAAAAATGCTGACACCACAACTCCTCACACTCCAGTCTCCACTGCAGTCTTGCAGTTCTTGCATATGCCTTGTTAGAGCAAGGGTTTGGACTTCTATGAAATTAGGGAAAACCTATCCTGCCATTTTCTGTGTGTGATGTTGAGCTGTGCAGAAACATCACTAAATAAAGCCTTCCAAATCACTCAAATGACTGTAATTGTGGGAACAGATCTGTGACACACAGAATACTGACATTATCCAGCTAACATAAAAATATTAAGGTTGGAGTCCTGAATCATTACAAGAACATATCTTCTGTGGGCTTTATGACTGGTTAACCTCCTGTTAGTCACGGGCTGAACTCTCCCATCTTCAGCAGTTTCTCTGCTTCCTTAAAGCACAAGGGGGCTTTTCTCCCACTTCAAAGCAATAGATCATTTAATTGACCAAGTGCTTCTCAAGGGCATCCATCCATCTCAATCAAGAATGATTGCTTAAAACGAGAATGAAAGATAAATGGGTAGAATGAGAGATACGCAACATTAGGGTTGATTTCACTTCCCTTCTCCGTCCAGTGTAAGAAGCAGGCTGCATGGTAGGTAACAGATCACATGGAATATCTGCACTGAACACAATCTGGGACAACCCTCTCTGGCCCTTGCCACCCCTCCAGGGACTTGCCAGTCCCAACCCACTCCTGCAGTGCTCAAGTGATCAAGGAAACAGCTGCGGTTTATACCCACGCAACATGCCTATTTTTTGGCTTTGCAGAGGAGGAATCATAAGAGCAGGAATCTTCCTAATATAAATCCCGAGGGCTGAAACATCCCCAGAAACAAACAAACAATATTATTCATGAGGTTCAGTGTCAGAGCAGAAACAAATCCTGTCAGACAAATGCATTGCTCGGTGATAGCAAGTTTTGTGATTCTTACAGCAATTAGGATGCCCAAAAATAATACCTGACCACTAATTCCCAATGTATAAATAGCCAAGATGACAAATAGTTGCCATGTAAGGAATAGGTCTCAAGCCCTCCTTTGCAGAATAAATTACGATCTCAAACCAAAAATCAGACTACCAACCATTTGATTTTACATTAATCACGCACAGCTACAGTAACTATATGGGAAGAAAGCCACTACTTGCCCACCTGTCTCATTTTTGGGGATGGGAGCATGTCTAGGGGGTGAACATGTCAATGAAACACAGAAGGATTACAGTGTGGAGCAAAGCAGCCAGTTAATAGCAATTCCTCCTTATACTAAAAACACTCTCTTAGACCTGTAGCTAAACAGGTCTCCTAAGTAAGAGAGTAAATGACATTTATTGCAGAAAAAGGGGGGAAAAATGAAACCACGAGAAAAGTACCAATAAACAACGTGGAATTCAAACAATTAATGTTATATTTCTTTTTAGTTTAGTGGGATAGTTAATGTACAAAGAGGAAAATAGCCAGACGTGTCCTCTGCATGTTCTACTGAGGTCTGGCAGGAGCATTTCCAACCAGGAGCTCACTCGATAGAGCACAGCACAAGCAAACTGATTCAGGACTGGAGCAGCGGCAGAAACATTTAAAAGAGGGAACAAAGAGGAAGAGGGGGAAGAGAAAACAGCAGGTAAACCTGTGCAAAAGGACAAAAGAGAGACCCAGCGCACAGGAACAGGGAGAGGATGCAAGAGAAAGACACACGAGGTTAAGGTAACGTGGAAGCAGGGAGCTGGCGGGTTGCTAGGCCTCCAATACACTGTGCCTGTGCACAGATGCTATTTATGGGAACATGCCAGAATCAATAGGCAGAAGATTTTTATTCAACATTCTTATTAATGACCTGAAACAAAGGCAAACAGCATGCTAATTACAACAGTGGATGATGCTATATTTGGAGCAGCAGTGAGAGAGCTAAGAAAACACAGAAGGATCCGTGCAGAAACAGGGAAAGTAAGGCTCAAAGTAAACACAAAGCGAAGTAATGTAGTTTGGGGAGCAGTAATTAGAGACAGGGATCTGTGATGAGGATGAGAAGCTTGGGGAAGCAGGAACCTGAAAGGAGGATCACCAACAGTTCATAAAATATTGCCAGTGGGCCATACGATAAGGCAGCAAGACACCATTGTCATTCTGAACAGCAGGCACAGAGGTATCATCTCACTGTCAGACAGAAGCAATGAAAACTATACCAGGTAAATAATTTAAAAATGGATGAGAAATCGACAGCATAAAACATTTGAGCCATCTTTTTTGGAACAACTCGTGCCCATAGGTGGATATCCAGAAAAGCTTTACTAAGCCCAGAGCCAAACTCATCTGAAAATCTCAGTTTCCAGGGAACTGGCCTCTTACGAAGATACAGGGAGATGTTGCCACAGTCTGTATCTACTTCACAGGCATCAGGAAATCATACTCTGCTCTAAGTGGTTGCTTAAATTGGAGCAGATCTCACCCTCTGAAAATTTCAATTCTGTTTTACGCTAAATATCAAAATTAGAACTTATTCTGTTTCTGAAACCTGGGACCACATTAGAAAGATATGTATTTATTGTTTGTGAATCCAGCACATTACAGATTGATTTCGACTTTTATCTCGTTATTAAAAAAACAAATCAACCAAAACAAGATGCTCAACAAGCACTGGGTTCACTCTGCGTATCTGAACAGACAGTGCTGGCTCCAGACAGCAAGGAGATGACTGCACATCCTCGTTCAGCACAGATGACAAGGAGACATTGTGGGACAGCAACTATCCACACATTACCAATGTCAAACATAACCTAGTTAGATGGAGCAAATCACAATTATCTCAGAGGGACAACACATCAGACAGGAAAATAGGAGCAGTGAAACAAAATCAACTGCACATTCACAATAGCACTACTGTCAACACACAAACCATCTTTAAAATACAGAATGATGTCACACAGTTATTCCCATGGGGTGGCAGCACACAGAGCCTGGCACCAACTCACACCGAGTGGCTGCGATCCCTGTGCGTGGCTGGCACAGAGAGGAGGGACAGCAGGGCCGGGAGCAGGGAAGGGAATCAGCCCTTGCCAGTCCCACTGCTGGCATCTCTCTCCCATGTGGCTCCCAGTCCCTTCACAGGGATTTGAACACTGCATTCAACCACAGCAAGGTGACTACTCTGAGCCTGGCACAGGCCTGGAGAGCCATCATCCTCACAGTCTGGTACCTGTGAGTTGTTCCAAACACAGATTCCACCACAGCCCTATTTTCCAAACACACTCTGGGACTGGGCAACTTCTGTGAACCTTTGAGCCTTTTTGCACGTTACAGCATGTAAGAAACCTTTTTTCTGGTCCTGAAGCAGACTTGGTTTTAAGTCAAGTGATGACACATCTTACATCAGCCGGCATTGGGGTGTATCACATCAAGTGCCAGCAAGCAAGGCAGAAGCTCCCAGACCACCAATGTCTCTCCAGTACCAACGATGGGGAAAAACACAAGGGGGAAAGTGCTCACCCCTTCAAACAAGACAGATAACAGGCCTTGTGAGATGAGAGCAGTGGTTCACCTAGCCCCATACTTTCTTCTAACAGGGGTAAGCGGAGTTGCTATGCAGAGGAGACAAAAGAAGAAAAAAAGAATTAAAAAGGAAAAAAAGGCAACACAGCCCAGTTACTGCTGTACTAGCACTGCCTGCACACTTCAAGTGGTGCAGACTTCAAGATGAGGCATTTTGCACAGAGAGTATGTGAAAAGTAATTACCAAGGCAAGTAATTACTGGAGGCTGTCCCAGAGTTGTTATCACACTTGCTCTGACCAGGAAGGTGACAGACCTTGGGTCAGGATAGCCACCAAGGGTCAGGGTCTTGGTTTTATGTCTTCTTCTGAGGACATCAGCCCCATTTACTCCTGTGCTGGCTGCTGTCCCCTCCTGCCAACCCCCTGATGCAAAGCCCCACTCACAACCAACCCAGAGTTATTCTGTACATGCTCAGGGAGCTGCTCCTTCAGTGGTATCTTCAGCTTCCAGTTGCTATTTTGGAAAAACCTTAGCTCTTCGACTGCCACCTTTTTGGGGACAGCTTCGGAAGCACACAGCACTCTGTTGTGATGGAGGTCCCACTGCTGGGTCATGACATGCCCAACACTGTTCAGCCTACAAAGTCTGACACGTTCCCAGCCCCAGCCTCAAGTTACATCCAGCAAAGGTTTTATACAAACACATACCCTGTTTCCAGCAGTTCAAGGATCAGGAGGCAAGATCCCATGGATACAGGAGGCAGTAATTTCCTCAGACGTGAATTCTAATCATACTAATGGCAAAGAAAGCACGTCTTTTGCTTGGGCAATTAAAATTATCAAATGCAAGGGCTGTGCTTCACCTGTAGACATCTGTTACCTCTGCAACAAGAGGGCAGCTGGAGACAGCTGACCTTAAAATTCTGTTCATGATGAAGACATCTTGTGACATGACAGCATTTGGTGGAAATTCTCTCTCCACAGCAGCCAGCAAAGTCTCAAGCAAGATGCTGAGAAATTTTCATCTTAGCACAGGACATTTTTTTCTCCCCTGCATATAAAAGGATAGCACAACTTGACTCATTTGCATATTAAAAAACCAACTATTTGAGGATTAAAAATAACAGGGATGGGCATGAAACTTTTGTCTACTTCCACACCAGCATCGTGTGCTTATTCAATCAGATAAAAATTCCTTGTAACAAGGGATTTTACTAACCAAAAAAGTCAAACCCAAAGTTTTCCATTAGGCTGCAAGAACTCAATGAGACATACAAACAGCAAGTTGCTCAAGCACAAAGATGCATAGCTGACTGACTGCCATAAATATGTAACACTCCTTTAACTTCCAGTGGTGATTTTTTCCTTTCTAAAAATTAAACTACATCTGCATATCCTGTATCTGCCTTCTCCTCCTCACTTGTGGGGTTTTGCTGTTATTCAGTGGCAGATTCAGGGCTAATACGACCAAACAAGGGAAAGCACTTCCAGTAGTGCTGAGTGGAGCCTAACTCAATTCCCACTGAAATTCAGGGCAGCACTGCCACCCATTTCAGTAGCTGTACCATGCCTGGTCTCTTCTGAACTCCTAAGAGATCCTCCACTTCACTACACACACAGACAGAGTAAGAAGATTCTCTTCTGATTCAACATCAGGGCTCAGACCAGAAACGCAGCTGATAATTTTGTGGTGCCTGGCATGCTTTTGTATGCTTTCACTAGGTAATAACGAGTTTGGGGATACATTTTCTTAAAATGCCATGTCTGCCCTCAGAATGGCAAGTTTTCCTACCCCAAATCAGACCAGCAGCCCTTCCAAACATCTCAGTTAAAAATGCTGGTTGATGTCATGCACTGCACCAGTGGGAGGGCCAGGGTCAGCATGCAGCATTCTTAGATGCAGATTAGATATCAAGTCCTCAGTACACATCTCTGCTGCTAAACTCCAGGGAAACCTTGGAGATCTCTTCCTCCATAGCAAAGAGACACCAGGGAGCAGTAACACATCATTTAACCCACAGCATCCTGCTAAAAAAGCCCTGTTTCCTGACCTGGAACTACATTTATTAAGGAGGAAGAAATTTTCACCTCAGTCCCTAAACTGCTGCCAAGAAGCAATGCTGAATTAGTGCTCTGGCCCTGGGGTCTCTGGGAAGGAAAGACTGCTCTGCTAGCCAACCCTCTGCTCATTGAGCCCTGCTAACTATCAAAGGCTGGCATCAAAAGCTCCTTGGGCTGGATTCAAACAAGCAGATGAGAATTAAAAAGCACTGGCATGCAGCAGCACCAATTCCCTGGGCCACCCACCACAAGGGTCATGCCAGCTCTCACAGGGAGCTGCGCTTTCCTGTGGAGACCAAACATGTGAAATCTCAGGCCAGAAGGCTTCATCTAAAATTAGATCTACACATCCTCTGAGCTACTCTAAATTGAGCCAAAAGAGAAAGAGATGAGAGGAAGCACATCAAAGGCAAAGGGGAAGTGGAGTTTCAGAGCTGCAGAGAAGATGATTTCTAATGATGCCCTGCTCCTGCCCCTCTGTACCACGGTGGAGCTCCAGGAGAAGCCATCTATCACATCCCCTTGGCCCTGCCATCACCAGCTCATGAAATCCAGGCTGCCTCTGCCTGGATGCACATGCCTGCGTATGCATTTTCAGGAACATTCCCCAGAGCCAGCACTTTTGGCTGAGTATACAAAAGACTTTATTCCGGTTGGAATAGCAGAAATGTTCATATTGACAACTGCAGCCAATGTGACATAAATAAAGCCAATAGAGCAATGGAAATTGTGGCTGACAGCAATTATTCCAGCCAGTGCTAGAACTCCCCTAGGAAGGAAATACAGATTCCCTGAACTCACCAGCAACTGAAGATTGCCTTAAGATGTTGAACAGCTTACATGTATTTTTAGATCAAAAGAGAAGGCTGGAAGATGCTTTGGTTTCTCTGAAATTTTTGATGCTTATGTGTAGCCCGTCTGAGCTCAGCTGGGTCCTGCGTCATCACAAAACCATGGGCAGATTTCACTTCTCTCCCAGTGACCTCACTGCTGTCCTCAATCCGCACACTGACTCGGGCTCTGGTGGGTTTTAAGTGCTCTATAAATGCCAAGACAGAATTAATGCCAATTTTACCTCCTTTTTTCAAGGACAGAGTAGAGAAATAGCATGGTTAAGCCATTAGCACAGCACCCCAGAGCTTTGCATTCAGCAGGCAGCTCTGCGCCAAGGAAGAAGGTTTGGTTATTGTTTAGTTATTGTTTAGCATCCCTGTCCAAAAAGGGACAAAGCCAAAGCTTGCGCTGTGCAGAACCAGGTAACTGACAGGGGAACACCCTGCCCTGACCCAGTGCCCTCCCTGTGACCACCGAAGCAGAGATCTGATGGGTTTGACTTTTCAGGGCTTCACAGTCCAGATGATGTTTCCTTCTGTATCACTGCACCTTGCCTAGATGCTCTGTGTCTGCTTCACTCGTATGCTGTCAGCTGCTACACCTTTCCCTCCTCCTTCCAAAACCAAACAGAGCTCAGAGAAAAACCTGTTGCAAAAAACGGCCTCTTCCAAATTTCACTCCTGGCAGTTTGAGCCTCAGAACTGGGCTGCAAGTGCTAAACCTCATTAAAATTACAAGGCACAAGTCCCTTGCACCCAGCAGGTCAGTTAGCCAGAGCTGTCCGGTTAGAGGATGGTGCCAGGGCAGAGGAGGAGACCTTCGTCTCCAGTGTGGCGGGCAGGCTGATGCTCCCCAGGGGCACTCACCAGATCTTTGCTCCCCACACTCCCCCAATGACTCCTCACTGTGTCCCTCCAGCACAAACAGCCCTGCCCCAGCCCAGCTCTGCTCCCCCAGTGAGCTCTAGCACTCAGAACATCACCTGAGAAGCCATTGTCCAAAAATGTGTCGAGAAAGATTCCCCAGAAATCCCCATCCCCTGCTGTTGAGGCCCCTGCATAAGAGGAATGGCAGGCACACAGGATTCCCGATGCCAGCATCACAAACAGCCTTCCCCTCTGTTTCACATCAGCTTTGCTTTACTTAGCACAGTTATTGTTAATGTTTCAGCTCTCCAGTGGGGCAGCACACCTCATTGTTAGCCTACACGATAAAAATAAAATCTGGTTACAAGAAATTGCTTGGCTTCAATTATAACATCAGTGTTAGTTACAAGTACAACTGTGACTGCAGGGAGGGTAGGTGGAGTGGCAGAGATGAGGAACCACACTAAATTCAATACAGTAAGCCCCCTGAGACTTCTCCTGCAGAGAAGTCCATCCTGATTCATCCACTGAATCTCCTCAGAGCCTGTACACTGCCATCCCCACCTGCACATGTAACCAAAGACAAAAAGGTAGAGCCAGAAATCCCTGATGACTTCCCAGAGCTGCCTGCACCAGCACAGGGGTTGGTGGACCATGGCTAAAGAAGGCACTTTATGCTTTTGTGGCCTTTGGCTGGGCTTTTGTGTGTTTGCCACAGCCAGCTCTGGGGGTGCCAATCAACCTTCCCTTCACAGGGCTGCTGCACAGGGATGCCTCTCCCAAGCCCACGATGTCAGGGGGCAGCCCAAATGCCAACAATCCTGTCAAATTCAGACAGGGATTTCTACCTTTGCTGGCTGCAGCTGTCATCTCTGTCCTCAACGCACAGATCAAAGGGAAAGAGTGCTTGAGGTTCTTGTGGCTTGCCTGGAGCACGGGTCAGAGCAGCCCAGCAGTGCTCTGTGCTGGGTGAACATCCCGATGTCCAAGCACAGCTTCCCTGCTCGCTCATCCACTCCCACTGCAGGAACTCTTCAGGAGTGCCTTGAACCCACTCCTGAGAGTAACAGCACCAAAAGACCATCACATGCACCCAGGGCTCAGCACACACATGGAATTTTTCCCCATTCCTTTGTCATGCTCGCAGGGACCACATGATGTGCAGCACACAGGACAGAGGGAAAAAACACCACCAATGCACAGGGAATTAAATCAGGATAAGGAACAATGACACATACTTACAGCTGAACGTTGTGACAGAAAAAACCTTAGGGAACCACCTCCTTTAGCAACAGTTGAGAGGGGAGTGAACACTGAGGAAGGGAAAACATCTGACAGGCAGGAGTGTCCTCAACAGGAGATCATCTTAGAGCAGGATTCTGGAACAGACCCAAGAGCAGTCTCGTGTGACTGTATCCATCCATACCTGTTCCATCAACAGGCTGCCCAGAGAAGTGGTGGAGTCTCCATCCCTGGGTGGATTTAAAAGATGTGCACTTGTGATGCTTAGGGATGTGGTTTAGTGGTAGACTTGGCAGTGTAGGCTAATGGTTGGTTTTAATGATCTTAGAGGTCTTTTCCAACCCAAGTGAATCTGTGATGGTGTTCTACCTGTGCATTATGTGAGGGTGTGTTCCCAGTTTTACCATGGACACAGAGCTCAGACCATTCCCAGATGTGTTACAGCCACCTCCAGCTCCAGGGCTCGTCCCATTTTTAAGGAGAGAAACACTGTTTGAGAAAAGACTTTGTTCCTGTCAGAGATGATGGGAGTTCAGCTCTTGATGCCAGGAGGGAAGGAACAAGCCAAGAACTTGGCTATTAAGAGTGACAGCTGTATAACTATGCTTTCAAGTGGGCTGGGGGAGGAAAAGCCAGTCCAAAACTTCTCTGGAGACAAGCAGGGCTATTCCCCTGTGCAGATGTGCACCTCAGAGAAGGAATTACCATTCTGATGCTCCACCTCTTCTCCTCTCATCATCTAGTAGACCAGTTGCTGTCTTGAACTGCTGAAAGCATGGTGGAGCTGGGGGCTGACGGACAACAAGACCAGCCTCCTGTATTCGACAGAAACCTCCCAGAGCTGCTCCCTGCTCATGGCTGAGACTGTTCTGGGAGCCAGCAAACAGGAGATCACCACAGGGAGTAAGGTACAGAAAGGTCCTTCTGTTCATTAAGCCTTTCCTACCAAGTATCCAGGATAAATGCATTTGTTCCCTATTTCCTGACCCAAAACCTCGCCTACAGCAATCACCTGAGCATAACCACCTTCCAGGCCACAGAGGAGCATAACCACTCTCCAGAGCAGCAGCAGGAGTGACAGAGAAGTTTCCATCAAATGTCTCCATTTCACTGGGTGTGAAACAGAGGCAGTATTTCCACTGTCCTTCATCCACAGAGGTACCAAGGGGAACTTCCCTGGAGCTAGGATTTTTTTATTTACAGCCGTCTGCACCGAGTTTCCAACACCGTGCATAGAAATGGTCTGGGACTAAAACCAGTTAATAACCAGAAAGCCAGCAGGTGGCACTCAAGAATATCCAAGACTCTGGAATCATGCAGGACCAATAAAACTTGCATCTGCAGTGCACAACAGCAACCCGTGCCTTATTACACAGGCGTGCTACCTACCGGGCAGCCTGAGAAAGAGGCGACCACCCAAAGTGCTAAGACCATAATTGCTTCAGTCGCTCTTATTGAAGGGATCCAGGCATCCCAGGCAGGATCCAGACTCTTGCCTGGGAGCAGCTTGCATCTCAGCAGGGGTGCAGCTGGGCAGCACCGCTGCTCCGTCTGCGCTCCCAGACAGCCAGCACTCGTGCACGGGGGAAAGCTGTGGATAAACATGGCACAGGGCCCGCCACGGCTGAACATGAACAATCTGGCGCTCTCAGGAGCACTAAAATATCTCCTAAACGCAGCTAAAACGAGCAACAACCCTCCCTTCCCATATGAGCACCATTAGGGCAAGGCCATCCTCCTTCCCAATGCCAGGCTCCGGCAAGGCACGGCAGCGTGTGACATCCACTCGTCCCTCAGGCAGCTCTGCCAAACACATCCAGGTGATTTGGGATTTCTGGGTGGCCATGCTTGTGCAAGTTTTTAAAGTTGTTTCAGCAGCCTGAAATAAAAGGCTTTAAAGCATGTAAACAGCTTAATCTTTTTCGTGGTGGCTCTATTTCCTAAAATTAATTTGGCTACTTCAAGTGCTTCCTCACAAGCCCTCTGTGAAGGATAAAAAGCACCTCTTCCCAAACAAAATCTGAGAAAATCACGTGATCCCCCCAGATGGAGTCTTTAAGAAGTTATCATGAGCCCATCAAAAGAAACTGCGAGCAGCTGTTAGCATCAGGCACTGCAGTGAAACATGCTGGTACTTCTGCCTGTACAAGGATTTCAGAGTTTTTCGTTTGTTTTCCTAAATCAAACAGATAAACCTCACTGGGACTGCCACAGGGTGGACCTGGCTGGAGCAAGGAGGTTTCTGGTTAAGAAGCATCATTTAATGGCACATTACTATTGTGGGGGATGAGCCTCACACAGAGTTTCCTCCCAGGTGGTCTCTGGAAGGTGGTGCAACACGTCCAGCCCAAAACAGGACACCAGTGAGCCACAGCCCCAGCTGGCCACAAGCACCCCTTTGCACAAGTTCACTGCTGGGAAATCTGCATGCTTGGCCCAGCCAGCCCCACTAGCAGCGAGCTGCTCCCACCCTGCTTCACTTCCTCGTGGGAGCCTGGAGAGAATGGTGACGCCTGCCCTTCAAACCTCCGTGGTGCTGAGCACCAGGGAGAAGACAGCAGAGTCTTCTCCACACAGCCCTGCACCAAACCACAAGTTGGGCTGGCAAAGAGCAAGGCAAGAGAGCTCCTAGTGAGGCTTGTTGCAGCAGGGGACGTTCCAAATCCGCTCAGCCGGTTCCATGGCTGTCCCACGGGCACAGCCCGGGGCTGCTCGATGCCTCGCACACACCCTCTGCTGCCTCTTGGGTCAAGGCAGCTCCCAGCTCACGGAAAATTTTGACATGAGTAATTTCATTGTTTTTGTTCACCTTGGACAGAAACCAAATTCCACAGAGACACTGGGATGGCCCCAAAAGCCTTTGTTTTAACCAGCTTATCGGTACATCCCTTGAAAGATAACCCAATTCCCAGTTCTGCACCAAATCAAACCCCCAGTTCTGCACCACCCAGAGTGCTGTTTGGGATCCCTTGTGCAGCCCCAGCTCCACGTGGGGTGTGGGAAGCTGCAGCGCAGGCCTCAAGGTGCCGGTGCGGGAGGCAATGGGAACAGAGCAGCACAGATAATCCTGAGTAAACAACCAGCTGAGCCTTCCTTGGCAGCGTTTTCCCATTGTCTATTATGTACAGCTGGGCAAATGTCAATACATTACCAATGGAAATGAGCCCTGCCGAGCAGGCAGCTTGGCTTGAACAGCTGTTTTCTAGGTGGCACAGCGGCATTTCAGCTCCACTTTGCCATCGGTGCTGCATCAGCTGCCTCCGGGGGTGGGAAGGGAAGGAGGAAAGCGAGCCCTGCACAGAGGGAGGGTTTGTACCCGGCCTCCCCCAGGGGAGAACACGAGAGGTGGATGTCTTGGGGGAGGAGAAGGTAAAAAGCCAAGCAGGCAGTGGTGAGTCATGGGAAGCTGCCGGCTTCCTGCCAGACACCACGGAGGTCACAGCCAGCACTGGCATCCCACTCCCAGCACACTTGTTCCTGCAGCTTATCCATGGGGGAGCAGTGGTGGGGAACACAGAGTGGAGCAATGCAAGGGCTTGCACAGGATCACTGGGAAGCTTCCCGAGTCCCAGGAAAGCCTGAGAAGAGAAAGAAAACCATGGAGGGATGCATGGAAGGCTGCAGCTCCTCCATCTGCACCCTTCAGCGTACACACATCCCTGCACTACCTGACACTACACTCATACCCGCCATCCAAGTTTGCCAGCGTGCCAGCCCTGCTCCAAAGGCTGGCTGGCAGCCAGCGCCCACAGAAAGGCAGTCTCACAGCTGATCACAGCACAGGGAAGGAGATGTGGAGAACTGGGGAGGGCGAGGGACACGTCTGATTGACACTTATTCCTTCCAACACAACTTCACTGGTTGGCTCCTTGCACACTGAAGTGAGGTGGGTTTGTCAACTTAAGCAACAGCCACCCTTTTTTATCTACCCGTAATCACTCAGAGGCACCTCAGAAACAGGTCACCAGCGTGACAGCAAGCTAATTTATCTGGCATATTGTGCAGGAGAGTGTGTATTTTCACGTTGCTCACCACTTCTGAGGGGAGCAGACGTGGCAGCAGCCAGATGTGAGAGTGGCACGCAGTGTCCAGGACAGCTGGAGCCAGCGCACTCACTCCCTGCTGTGGAGCCCCTGTAAAAACCACCCACCAAACTCCTGTAAAAACTCTGTGGTCTGCTTTAGGGTGGCTGTTAAAAATAACGATGTCAAGAAATGAGAGGCTCTCACTTTCAGAAGGAAAGGCATTAAGCTGCAAAGTCGTTGAGACCTGTTTATTATTTAGCATCTGTTTAATCTCCGCTAGGAAAAAATACCTCGGAGGATGGAGGGCTGAATTGGTAATTCTGTCCTTTGCCTCCAGCCTCAGGGATTTTTGTAATTAAGGACAGTGAAATCAGAGATGATTTCAAATTGTCTTCTTGGAAAGGCAAAACAGAAAAAGAAAGCCCACCTGCCTGCACACTACAGGACCTAAAAGGGTTGAAAGCAGACCACAGGCTGTGTGTTCTGGCCACACAGCTCCCACGAGCTCTCCTGGTCTCCCTGATCATCGAGCAGTGGCCAAGGTAAACTATGAAATCAGCTTGAACACAACCAGGAATAGGGAGGTGAGAGGAGTAGTGCTTACAGAAGGAAACTATGCAAAACACAACCCCCTCACAAACCTCTTCTAGACATGAGCAAGCCAGGTGAGGGATTGGGCAAACCAGGCTGCCAGTCAAATTCAGGTGCCCTCCAGGGACCCAGAAATTGAGGATGATAATTGACGGAAAGATTTATTTCCCAGCTGCAAGCAGCAATGGGGGTTTAAGACAGACTGAATATCAAAAGCTGAACCAGTGAAAAGAGATTTAGGACTTCTTCAAACAGAAGGAATAAGCCTGACTTCTAAAGCATTTAGCTGGGGCTTCTGAAGAGTCACCTCGACACTAATGATGGCAGCCTAACAACCCAAATTCCATGTCTGTGAGTTCCTGCAGCAGAGACCCTTCTTTCCTCTGTATAAAAGAGTCCCGGGCTGTTATATTCTCCACTCACCCCAAAGCAGGTTATTTATCCAAGAAATTGCATCGGCTGTAAACAGCACTCAAGTTTTTACCCTCTTGGCCACCGAGATTTATGAGACTCAATATATGATTCCGCCTGCTAAACAGTGATGCTGACATCCACCATCTATTTGGACTCACAAACCCTGACAAGTCTTGCACAATACCGCAGTGCTTCTATGTAGCACTTCTCCCAGCATCTTTCTTTTGTGGAGAAAAGGGGACCTCACTACAGGATGGAAGAAAAGACGCTGTATTTCATATCATCTTTCCCAAATCGAATCCCTGGCTTTTCACGGCTAGTAGGACAGACACGGCAAGCCACCTCCCCTCAGAAAGCAGAGCCAGGCTTATCTTTTCTGGGCCACCACCTTACAGCTCTTCCTCGACTTTTACATCTTCCCTAATGAGATGCATCGCCTTCCCCAAGAAACAAACGACGAGCTGATTTTCTACTCCAAACCGGAGCAGAAAACCGTGGGTGTTCACAAAGTAATAAGGTGAAACAGCAAAGGGACGGCCAGCGCGTCCTCCCTCAGACCTTTAAACCGAAACATCAGCTCTTGACTGGGCTTTTTTAACTAAAAAACCTGATAAACGTAACCGGAGGGAGAGCGCCTCCTGTTTCTACAGCAACCGAGGGCCCGGCGCGGCGGCGCTGGCAATGGCATCCCGGGAGCGCCCGGGGGGGGGCTCGGGAACAAAAGCGACCGCGCCAGTAAACAGGGGACGGACACGGGGAAACCGAGACGCGCTCGCTGCCAGAGCGGGGCCGCCGCCGGCCGCGGGACGCCCCTCGCCCCCCGCCCCACCTGTAGCGCATCCCCCGCACTCACCCCAGAGCAGGGTGAGGATGTGCGCCCGCGGCACCAGGCTGAGCGCGTAGACGGCGCCCAGGTGCAGCAGCCCCATGAGCACCACGTTCCGCCAAACGATGGCCTGCCCGCCGCCCGCCGTGCCC
>VZRV01003485.1:2399237-2446492 GCA_013398115.1 Falcunculus frontatus
CCCGCACCGCTCCCGCCGGCTCTCCGGCTCCCAGGAGACAAAGGTTCCAGTGGCGTTTGATTCTGGAAGCTCGTGCCATCAAAGTAAAAGATGCCACTGGCGCTAGGGAGGAGCAGGTGTTGGAGAGGTGGTGGGCAAAGTTTGCCTGTGTGGGAGTGACAAGGTGGGCACTGAAAACAAGCACACCGACAAGCAGCAAGCTGTCTATCGGCAGCGCACGCCCGAACGAAGAGCTGCCACACTTGCTGTTTCCTCCGTCCCACCGCGGATGGAGCGATGTTGTTTCAGCGCTCAGGTGTGGTTTCGTGGGGCCACGGTCCCCCTGTGTGCCCCCCGTGCTGCAGCGACCTCCCGCTGCCAGCTGTGCGAGCGAGGAAGGATCCCGGGGTAGCGGGGGTGCCAGGGCGGGCGCTGGTAATGGGAAGTTCAGCGGTGGCTCATCAGAAGGATGACCCGGAGGAGTGGCAGGCGGAAAGCAGCTCGCTGTTACTAGCGAGGTGCTTCACCTGCCGCGGAGCAAGAACATCCTGCACGAGCAGCATACAGAGGGTTTAAGCCATTGGGTGGGAACCAGACTGATTCCAGATAAAACGTTTGCCTGTGATGCATTTTGTTTAGTTTTGAATTCTCCTGGGAGGACTGGAAGGAAGGAGGGAGCGGCCCAGGAGTGCCAGCAGCCTTCCACCTTGGCTGGGGCTGGATTTTCCATGATTTACAGCCTGCCATGTCCTTCCATTGCTGCGCCAGGACCGCAGAAGGAGGTGATTTAACTTGAGCTGTGTTTTCCTGCCCCGACCTCCTCCGGGTGCCCAAGGTCAACTGTCAGGCTTATTTCAAGTGTACCTACTACTGATCTAATACGTGATGCTGTAACATTTTCCTGTTTGGACTCTGCAATCTGATGCTGGGGGTAGGCAGGAGAGAAGACTCCATCCTTTAATGATTTTTCCATGTCTTGGTGCCTGAGAGCAGAAAGAAGCCCCCATCCCTTGCACAGCAGCTGCTCCCCAGCTGCTGCTGGGCACACCCACGCAGGAGGAGAGTGCACAGCCCAAGCTCACCTCTGCACACCGTGAACGAGATGCCCTGAGTGTTTAAGGCTGGAATGTCAGGATTCAAGGTGAATGAAATGGGAATGCTACCAGGCAGCAAGGAAAAATGGGGACCCAAGGAGCATGTCTCTGAAAACACAGAATGCAACCGTTCATCCTGACCTGGTTTTGCAGGCTATTAAAGCATGGCACAGGATAGATGTTAGTCTTGTACGCTCATGCAGATGCAAGTGGCACTGAAGCCTCCCAGCTGCCTTCCACAGACATTCCTGCCACCCTGGCAAGAGGCAAACACAAACAAATTGCTTTGCAAGATTTCCAGCTAATTTGAGTCACTGATGAACACATCTGTGAAGGCTCCCCCTGTGAGCCTTTGCACACAACACTGTAAGTCTCATATACCCCACATTTATCTCCAGTTCCCATCAGTTTGCTTACAGAATAGTCAACACAGCACGGAAAGCAGGTGAAAAAAGATGACATGAAAAATGCTCTGCTGTGGCCAGAGGTCCTCTGGGTGCAGGGAGTGCTGATGCTTAGGGTGACACTCCTGGGTAACTTCTGTGAAGGAGAAGTCCTGGTGCCCCTCTCCAGGGGAAGCTGGCTGTGTGCAGAGAAAGCCTGACAAGTGCAGCAGCAAAACTGTTAGGAGGATATTATGTGGTACCCAGCCCACCTGGCTCCAGAGGGGTCCCTAATGCTCATGGGAGTTGCTGGTCCTGATGGAGGAGCAGAGGAAGCCCAAGCCAGACCAAAGTTTCCTCTCTGAGAATGTCATTGCATAGTGTTATTCCTCATGAGTTGAGCCCATCACCGTTCCCCTGATTCCAGAAATCACTGCTCAGGCAGGGGCAACTCGGTGACAGCATCAGCATTTGTCCCAGGATCACTGCAGTGGCTCTGGGAAGCAGCATATTTTGGGACATGATGCTGTTAAAACTTACACCCTCTTTTAAAAAGCTACCTGGCTACGTGGATCATAATGTCAGGACTACATACCACAGACAGAGGTCTTGCTAATACCGAGAAATGCAAAGAAAAGACTTTGCAAATCTGACTCCTACTTCCCTTGGTAAAAAAATAATATTGGAAAACATTCAGTGAGCCAGAATTGCCTAGAGAAAAAAACCTGGGGAGCTGCAACCAAAACAGCAACAGAGTTAAAAGGAGGTTTTCTCAATAAACATTCCAGGGTTTGTATTTTTAAAAGCGAAGGACGTGCAAGTCTGAAAAAAAAAAGCTTGAGTGTAGTTCAGAGATCTGGATACAACTTGGTTTCGTCTGCTGTACCTAATGGGGAATGTAGACATGCTGAAAATGAGAACTCAAGGCAGTATTTTGAGAGAAAGGTGACAGCCTCCCTCTTGTCTGCACATCTTGCCTTTGCTGGCAATTCCAGCCGAACTTTCTGTTGTCATGCCTGTCCGTCTGCTCGCTGAGTTTGGCCTCCACTGCTGCAACAATGCCTTTTCTGTGCAGGTAAAAGAGGCACCTGGCACTGAGCTGTGGTCCAGGGGTCCTGTACGTAGTTCTTGTTCCTGTCCTGTGCACTGCCTTCATCCAAGTCTCACTGTGTGGTCTGCCTCACACAGCTCCTGCTCAGATCTCACTCATGGGTCAGAGGGCTGGACTACAGACTCAAATCCACTCACAGGAAAGAGGCAAGCTTGTAATTCCCCCTGGGACTGAGCCTGCCTTTCTGAACCTGGCTGAAATGCTGCACCAGGTTGCTGAAGACATTGGCACGGGCTCCAAGTAGTGCTTGGGTGCACCCCGCAGGTGATCACATCCTCTCAGCCTCACCAGCGAGAGAGAGCTCATCCATCATCTGCACCGAGGTGTGAAATGCTGCCCTGGACACTAGCCTGGGAATACCTCACTGGCAGATTCCCACTGCTGATGGGGACAGCCGTCTTTGTGCTACAAAGATACTTCTGTGTTGCTGGGAGGAAGGAGGTTACAGGTCACTCTGCCAACACAACTGAGTCTCAGTCAACCAACATGAGAACAAATGACAAAGACCTAAATCTTGCGGAGCTTCCTATTCCAGCAGAAAACATCATAGACTTGTGGGGGTTCAGGGTTCAGCACTGCTGCTGGAGTTAGGTACTGCCCCTTAGACAAAGCCTGTTTTCTTTTCTCACTTTGCAGCGAGAAGCCATGGGGAATCCACTCAAACCTGCGCATGGCCCCTGCCTGTTGTGTTCTGTGTGTCACTGCGTGGGTGGGCAGCAGCAGCTTGTCAGGCTGATGCCTGTGCCATCAAAAACCCTTACTGCCAAGTAACACAAGACCCAGAGGCTCTCTGCCCTGCTGGGGTGAGCCAGGCTGGGATGGTCTTCTGGAGCTGAGGCTGCAAAGGGCCTGAAAGGCTTTGTAATGTCTTCACATTGTTTGTTATCACAAAGGTTTAAGAAACAGCAAAAACCAAGCACTAATGTTGCATAGCTCCAGAATTTATTTGTCCTTGTCCAGTTATTTGACCTGACCATTTACTGCCTTAGAAAGCCATCCAAAGGAGTTCAGAGGGAGGCTTTTGCCAGGGTCTGAGAGTGGTGTGGCAGGAGGAGGCAGACAGCAGCTCACCTCTGTCCCAAGTGGGTCTCAGCACAGCACTGGCCTCAACTCCTGATGGGCCTGGACCCATCAGAGCGTGGCTTTATGAGTCAGATTGCCACAAAGCACATTAGTCTGCTGAGCTAATTAATTACTAACTACACCTCCTGAGGCAACTGAATCAGCAGAGAGCATATCATTAAACCGAAGATTGTTTTTGATATATTTTAAACATTCATCTAGAATTCTCTGCCTGGAAGAAAGAAAGAGGGCAGCGATGATGAAAGGTGGTGAGTGGTTCGTGTGAGCACTGAGTATCATTTTAATGGTACTCAGTCCTGCCTGCTACCATCACATTTCAGTGCAGAGCTATTTAACGTTGTCAACAGCACCCTTTCTTTTTTTTCTTTTCTCTTGCCATGAAAAATGAAGTAATGACCCCAAAGCATTGTTCAAATGAACACTTTAAATAAAGAAGGAAACAAAGCCTTAAACATCAGAGGCACAAGGAATATGTGATCAATTTTTGTGGATTGGAGTGCTTCTTGTGTACCTGGCAAAGAATTTGAGCAACAATTTCCCAAGAAGCCTTCTGTGTTCTGTCCAGACAGACATGGACTTATTGGGTGAGGTCAGCTGCAGCTGCCTTTTTAGAGTGCTTCGTAATAAATCCCCTCTTAATTAGATGCTCTTCTTGATAACTTGCAGCTCTAAAGCTCGGAGGAATTTTAATCAGTTTAGCCTCTTTTGGGTGAGGATTGCATTAAATGTATCCACAGATCCGTGCTGACTGGCCATTTGGTGATGTATCCATTTGATCTGCAGGATCGCCAGAGGAAACATGGGAATGATCAACCCAGCATACAGCAAGTCAAGGCTGGGAGTTTACCCGTTTAAGGCTGGACGTGTTGAGACTGTTCCTGGTATCAGGACAGTATTTATTGCAGTCCTCAGTATTCTCTGGCAGCGGCCTCGGCCCTTGTTCAAGGCTGAGCGGCTCAGCTCAGCAGCAGGCACCTCAACAGGACACTCAGCATTCCCTGCAGGGGAGGTGCTGTCAGTTAGTGGCAGATGTTTGGCTCTGTTTCCCTTTAGCTTTGAGCCATCGCTGGCTCTATACCTGCTTCTCTGCCTTTGCAATGGATGCTTCAGAACCATGAACACTTAGGGGTGTGGAGCCATGTGGGATCGAAGGTAGAGGGAGGGGGGCCAGGGAGGGAGCTATCTGACTCAGGATCTCCTTTATTTCCCCTCTCAGGCACAGCAGCGTCCCCAGCCAGGCTGATGACACAATGGGGTTGATGTTGCTGAAGCAGAGTACCAGCATGGTGGTGAAGGTGAGGATGAAGCTGAGGGCAGCCTGCAGAACTCTGGGGAGTGGTGCCACTGCTCTGCATGCTGGCTCTGCCATGCTTCCCAAAACATATCCCCTCCCCTCTATAGTTTTTTGGGGAAACAGCTCTGGCAGCAAGACCTCTCTCCCTTGTCTCTCATTAGCCCGGTCAGTGCAGCACATGCTTCCTTCTGGGCAGAGGAAACAAGGCACTAAAAAGTAAACCCACATTCCAAACCTTTATGTTTGGGAGCTGCGTTGTCCAGAAGGCACAACACCGGACAAATCTGATGTAAACCTAGCACAGGCTAGGAAGGCAGCAGCAATTAAAGACAACATTCATGTCTAATGCTGACCTTGGACCTCTGCCAGCAAAACCAAGGCAAATCCATTACAGAGCTTTACAAGCACAAAAAGGTTTTCACTCAAGCGCTTAACTTGGATGTCCTGCCTGCAGCCAGCCCTCTCTGAAGCACTGCCCCTGTTACATCCCCACCTGTTTCCAGCAAAAAGCACACAACTGCATTAACTCTGCCCTTCCCTGCTGGCCCTTTTGCTTGGATGGTGACTGCTGAAGTAGCAAGGTACCTCCTCATGTCAGCTGCCATCGGACAACACCCATGCTGCTTGGATTACATCCTTGAATTTCCTTCCATCCCTTCTCCTTTCAATTCTGTGGCCTTGGGTGGCCGCAAAGAGGAGCAGCTTGGTTGGTATTATAAGGGTATAAATCTCTTTTCACTCAGTGAGACCAAAATTAGGCTATTTGGGGCCAAATTCTTTTAGTAGCAAAACTTGGCAGGGCTTCATTGCCTTCTGTAAATGAAGACAGCCATTTGCATTTATCCCATCAGATGGGTGGCTAATTGCTTGGCATTCCTTGAAGATATGAACAGACGGCAGCATAACTGATAATTCATCTCAGCTGCTCTCAGGAGAGAAGTAGCAGATTTTTGCCTCCACTCCTGTTATGTACTCGGGCAGTGCAGTTTTCCTGTCCTGAGCTCCTGACAATGGCTGAGGTGGAAGACAGCTTTCCTTTCAGCAGGGAGAGGGGATTACTCCATTGCTGACACAGTGTCCAGGCCATGGTGCAACATCAGGGTACTCTTAAGATACTATCACCTCAAAACCTCCAGTGTTTCCCTCTGATCTTGCTGGTCTCATTTTTGAGCACTTCAGTTTCCAGACCAAACCTACACATGGCCAGCTCATACCATGTTTGTTCTCATGCTAACACCGCTCTCTAGTTCCAAACAACCTGATTCCCTTGTGCTCTTCACTAGGGGAACAAGCAGTTTATTTAACCTCTTTCCATTAAATAAACTCTTCAGTCCTGGCCCTAGCATGTGTGCCTTGCTGAGTCCCTTCTCGTTTGGCATCCTCTTTGACATGGCTGGAAGTTTCATGAAGGTTTGTGTCATTAAACATTCCTTGGCTTTTACAAGGCCATATCTTACACAGGAGATACTCCCAGCTCATTACTCTCACATCCTGCTGCTCTCGTTCCCAGCTCACGAGGTTCCAACTTACAGCAGTGCTTTTGACCACGACCCTGCACCTACTGGAGGGCATCCCCTTCTGCCACCACCATCAGTCTCCTCAGTTGTCACTGCCAGAAACAGCCAGCTTCCTAAAATACGGACAATGTGCCTGTCCTTCGTAAGTGCCAGTGCTTGCCACCACTCCTGCTCCCCGTCCAGAACTCCCAAAAAACACTCAGAGCATATGCAAGGCCATCTCCTGAATTCCTCTAGCATCACCTCCTGTCTGCTGGTTTGGTCCTGAAGTACTGAGATTCCTTTTTGTTTTCCTTGATGAGCAGTGCATCACAGAAACCTCAGGCCAGCCCAGCACCAGTGGGTTTTCACCTCGTTGAGGCATTTTTTTAAAAATTTATTTTATTTCTGTTTACCTTGGAGTGTGTTCTTTTAAAACTTCTTTTCTACCTTGAATCGAGACACAAAGGTGCTGCTATAAGTATACTTACACACGAGTACTGGTAACACTGCTTAGAAACCTGTAACCTAGATCAAAAAAATTACTCCAATTGTTGTTTAAACTCCTGAAATAAGGTAACTCCAAACTGATGCCTTGTGTTCACCAATTTTAAAAGCTTATGCAGTAAGAAAATGCTGGAAAGGAAATAAAACTGTTTTGCCTGACAAATCTGTTTGAAGTCACAGAAGTCAGCAGTGATTTACATTGTTATTTAGATATTATTTCTTGCAGTATGCATTGCCAAATCTACATTCCACAGGCACTGATATTTTAGGTAGTTTTCATGCAAAACTGCTTCTTTTATTTCCCAAACCCAGACATTTCTTCCAACTGCTGTTCTTTCTGTGTTCTCCACAGAGCTTTTAGTGATAAAAAGAGGAAAAACAAAAGTATTCTCATGCCCAGGATGCAACAGAAAGTGGCCCCACTGTACTCCAGGTTCAAAATCTCTCCATTGCACTTCATAAAGACAAATTTTAATAAATTTACATTTATTGAAAATATCACATTAGCTTTTATTTTGCTCATTTGCCCCAGTGCACAATTAAGCTATTTAACATGTAAATTGTAATAATAGAACTGCAAGCAGCTTCATAAAATGAAAGACCAAATACACTTATAACATGATCAGACTGTTTTTAATCTGGTGGATAAGGAACAGTGGGGTGGAAGGGAATAATCTGTTTTAGGGTCTGATACACAACCTATCTCGTTGTTTCAACACATCTGTTATTAAAAGCCACTGTTTAGCAGTGTAACATGCACCTAAAAATTGACAACGTGGGACATCATCCATTAAATATACTATTTGTAGATGAGAATCATTAGGGATGGGGAAAGGATTAAAATAAGAAGAAAAGCACCAGGGCTCCACAGCCCTTCTAGAACAAAGTACTTTGCAGGGAGAGTGTAATGCCATTTGTCAGCTCTACTGCGCCATGCTGTGAGGACAAGCGTTTGGTCCATTTCCCGCATGTCTGCCGTAGAAATGCACTTCTTTGGGAAAGCAACCACCAGGGCTTTGCAAGTGCAGGGCTACCTCACACCCCCAGCTTATTGGCCTGGGTGAGGACGACCTTCAGGACTGGCATGAAAGCAGAGGTCTCGCTGAAGTTGCTGGTGCTGACGATGTGTGTGTGGATGTTCAGTCCCTCCTGGTAGTTGCGGGTTTCGATGCTCTTCACGATGTTGTGCAAGCCACTGATGATAGCTGGAGAGAGCTGCAAGGAAGGCAGGCAAGGCAGGTCAGCACAAAGGAAAAACTAGAAAAAGAGAAATTCTGTGTAGCACTTGGCCCTCAGGAAGGTGCAGCACTTAATTCCTTTCATTGGAGACAGCCATCTTCAGGGCTGCACCGTGCTGGGAACAGTCACTGGCAAGTCTAACAATAGACTTCAACCAGAATGTACCTTTTCTGCAGTACTGCTACGCCCTGCAAACCTTCCCTGCCCGCCTCTGGCTGCAATTCCCTGGGGTGGGAGACCTGCTGTGACAGACTCTTGGCACCAGAAAAACCTATTGAGCTTTTACGCCTTTGGGTAAAGTTAATTGCTCAGCAAACACGGCCTGACAACAAGAGGATTACATCACTGTAATCTTAAGGTACTAAGACATTTATGCACAGTCCTTTATTCTGCCAAAGCCTCCTGGAAGGCTTTGGAAGAATTATCGGATCTTCAAAAGTAGTTGCACATCTGCCTTCCAGTGAAGTCAGTGAGCCTCCAACATGGAAGTCCCCTGGGTTCTGTTTTGACCCCAGGCTGTGTGTCTCAGTTCCTGCCTGGAGCAGAGAAGCGGTGCCTGCTGCAAGGAGCTCTGCTCTTGAGCTCAGCACAGTACCATAAAACTCATGACACGACCCCAGAACACTGTAAAGTCTGCACAAGCATGTGGAGCCAAGCACAGTAACTAGCTGTTTTCTAAGAAATCCATGCAAACATCCAATAAATGGATCTGGAGCACACTTCCAAGGAAAAAACGAGCACTTGCTACATATTGCAGTCGTAGTATTGCACCAATGAAATCATTGGGCATACATCATTGAGGGGTGGGGGGAAGTAAAACAGTAAGTAAAACTTACTGTCTGTTCCCTAAGTTTGTCATACAGAAACTCCAGGCGTTTATTTGCATCATCCAATTTCCTCTTGGTTTGCTGCAAGAGAAATACATCAAAGCACAGTGATTTTAAGAACCCCAGACTAATCTGATATCATTGCAAAGAGAGCCATGCAGCACATCAAATTCCTTTCTCAACAACATTTTCCTAACACATAATTTGGATTAATTGTTCTGTACTCTTCTCCCGATTTTGCTAGGAAAGACCACATGATCTGACTGTAGCTCTCCACATGTAAATGCTCCAGTTGTCTACAGAGAACACAAAACTGTAGAGGTACACCCCAAAAGTCACTAGTCATTTGCAAACCCCACTGGCATAGCTGATGAGAAAAGTGACACAACTGTGAGTTGCAGCACGATTTTTTCCCTATGGTTCACTGAAAAAGCATAATGATAATTGGATAAAATTCTTACTGGAATGAAGTATCCAGCAACATCAGTGAGAGCTTAAGGGCACATGCAGATACTCAAGCTCTAAGTGTGTACAACTCAGTCATCATTTAGGGCAAATCCTAATTATATTTTTCCTCATGTGGTTAGTAAAGCCAGCAGTTTGTCTCCAAGTTTTCAGTGTCAACAGAAAAACTAATAGCCTAGCCCAATCTGTCCTTACAGATCCTTTGTGCTTCCATGACTTTTATAAAGTAAACCACCCACTGATGTGCCTGGAATTATTTTGCCACCAAAGGCTCTTAAAATAACTCCAGTACATTCCCACCTGGAGCTGCAGCTGCTGGAGAAATGAATTCTTATCCACTTTTTTATTTTCAAAACGACATCTAAAATTGTAGATTTTACTCCAGAGTAATAAAACAGTAATAAAGCATCAAGGTTACAATTGCAGGAGCACAAAAAAGCTGCTGGTCAACAGCAGCAGAACTGGCATCAGTGCAAAGAGTAATGGAACTTCCTCCTAAATCAGTCTGTGCATCAATCCATCTTCACTTATCCTAACTGCCATTTTCCCTAGCAACTGGAAACATTTCTCTAGATTAAATAATTGCCAGGAGAAAATAAAGCTTGTGGGAATGCTCTAGCTCAACGGTGAAGACCAACTGATGGCTGCCTGCTGTGCCAGAAATTAGGGAAAGCTGTTCAGATGACATAAAGGAGAACACAGCACACAGATCTTGGGCCACATGCTGAAAACTCGTCAGCAGCAGTTATGTCATCAAGGAACTGAGATATCTAAGGAAAAAGTACCCCAGGAGGAGCAGATATGAAACCCCCAGTTCTTTTGGACTGGCTAATTCAGTTACATGACCACAGAACATTTGTTTCACAACCCATGAAAAGGTGCACATGCTATTTTCATTTTACAGATGGTCAGCTAGGACAAAGAGGAATAAATGGTGTCTAGGAAACAGCAAGACATCTCTCCAGCCAAAGCAATTAGGTGCAAGTGCAAACCGGTTGTTCTCCTCGCTCTTTAGTTCCCGTTCCCATTTTCCCCTTTAGAATGTAATAGCTGAGCAGTGCCTGTATTTGCTCTGACAACAACTGATGTGTATAGTCAGGGTGGTGTCTCTTGTCTCCGTGGGCTGAAACACTTTCTCTGCCTAACAAAATCAGAGAGACCTAACAAGAAGCAAGTAAAATATGTTGGCAGAACAGAAAAGCAATCCCCAGGTGCCGATGTGAGTGGAATGCTTTTGCCTTCTCTGTCTGTCTGGGAGAAGGGGCACTTAGAGGAAGAAAAGGTCAAAGGGAATGCAGTATACGCTATATATATACACACACACATACATATATATATGCACTCTACTGCCTTTAAATAAAGGATTTAGAGCAATTGAGTGATACTGAACCAAGAAGAGCACCTGTCTGTGCTGCTGACCAAGCAAATTCAGTGCACAAAGCCCTCTGCACACCACCAGCACCACCTTTTAGCATGTGGCAGGCACGAGCTGAACAGTCAGCATCTGGGCTTTGTGGTGGCATGTTATTTACTGACCATCAGAAATAAGTGAGAAGCTTTGGGAGAGATGGCTCATTTACAAAGTACTGGCTGCATGGGAAATGTTTTTCCTATCCAGCTCCAGTGGTTGTGTCAAAGCTGTTAACCTTCCCCTTCTCAGCTAACTGTTGTTTCCCTTTGAAATGAGTTACCAGAAACCACAAATCACAGAAATCACCTACCGGATCGGAGGCAGACAGCAGGCACCTCTGGATGAGAGCTTCAAAGGTAGTCTTCAGAATAAGGTGCTCCTCAGGGATGGGCTTCTTGGTGATCTTCTCTGTTGGCAGTGCCTGCACGTGCTGAGCAACAGAGAACAGGTGAGGCTTTTCCAGGTCACTGTGCCCACATGTTGTTTTCAGCTAAACCGAGCGGCATTATTAGCTAGCTTGGCACAACTCCTATTTCTTCCCTGTGGGTGTGTGGAGGTGACTTTACCAGCACCTGCTGTCGCTCCCTCTGGGAAGGTGTGGAAGTTGCAGAAGGAAGCAGCTTTTTGGCCCATAGGTGGAGATTACAGTAGCATAATGCCAGCAGGGTGCAAAGCCAGTGCCTAGAAACTCCGCAGTACACTTTGCAGCTACGAGAAAAGCCTGGGCAACAGGATCCTGCCTGGCAGGCTCTACTGATGGACAAACAAACCCACACAGTGCTGGGGCTACGTTACCTGGATGGTGTTGCCGATTGGGGCCCCCGGGGCCCCCTCCGTGCTGGGTTTGGAAACAGTGGGTGGCATGATGGATGGCCCCAGGGGCTGGGAAGCAGGCTGGAAGCCACCCTGCAGCACCATCTGCCCTGCAGGGAGGTGTGGAGGCTGGAAGCTGGGTGCACTGCTGGGCGGTGCTGGAGCTGGGGGCTGCTGCATCTGAGACTGCGGATCCACCAGCGGGTTCATGATGGGGGAAGTGATGGGAACTGGAGGCAGGAAGTTGTCAGGGACCTGAGGAAAAAAGCAGGGCATTTGTGTTGGTGTGGCTGCTGCAGGGCTGCTGCAGGCACAGCACAACCCCCAGCTCTTACAGACTTCCCAAACCACAGTAAGTGAGAGCGCTGGATACAGAAATAACAGGGGCAGACAACACAGGATTTCACTCTGGCTGATCAAACCCATCCCTCTGGCTGCACAGTAAGAACTGCCTCGGGGCAGCCCAGCCTGCCCCTGGCCACAAGAGCTGAGTGCAGCCACCTCGAACCAGAGCCACTCTCCCTCAGCCAAGGGCACAAACCAGAGGTTTGGCAGCCCAGCACTATTAGAAGAGAAAACTAACCCACACCTACATCTATTCTTACTATTGGGTCATTATATTTAGACTTTTGTGTCTCACTTTCAAGGGTGTATTTTTGTCCATGCAGTACGTAGGTCACAGGCAGCAACACGCCCCAGTAAAGCTTCTGAAAGCCTTTCAAGCTTCTGGCACACAGGTCTGCACTAAGGCAGATTACCAGGGCATTTCAGATTCATCCCTGAGCATCTGCCAGTCTTTACACAGGGTGTTTCACAAACATTTGGTAGAGGGAAGAAACAACAAAATGAGCTACTGGCCTCTGCTACATGTCATGCAGGAATCCAAACAACAGAAAAAGGGCTTCCAAGGGAATGCTCACGTTTCTTTGGGTGCGCATGGAAAAAAAAAGGAATGTTACAGAACCCTGAACGAATGACCCTAGAATTAAGCTAGCGGTTTGGGACAGCAAAAAAAAAAATCCCAATCCAGCAACAAAGTCAGTTATAAAAGAAATGAATCACAGCAATAAACTTTTGAGTGGTGAATAAGTTCTTAGTTAGGAGGAAAACAGTTGAAAATTATGGCTTGAAATGCCAGACGGTTCTTCTATTTTATAACAGTCCATGTGGTGAGTCATTTTATAATATCCTAAACCACCCCTCAGACAGTGGACAGAAGGGAAACAAACACAGAAACACTACTGACAGATTTGTTAAATACCCAACAGGGAATGCAACGAACACATTCCTCATTTAGAAGGAGCCAACCCGCAAGCCTTGGCTATGGCTATGGCAGAAATTCTGGCTGAGACACACACAGAAGCAGCAAAATCCCTGTGTGCAGAAGGCTGCTTCTTGAGCTCTCAGCTACAGCAGTTATTCTGACACTAAGAGTTCTCTGTCCAACCTCCAAAAGCTTCTTCACCTTGAAGTGCAGAGACCAAAACCCAAAGGGTAAGGAAGACTTCTGCCTTCGCCTTCACCCAGATCTTATCTTGCCTGCTCTAACTTTTTTTGTTCTCTCCACACTTCAGGCACTCCAGACTAACTCTTGCTTCCCAGGGTCAGAGAGTGGTGGATGACAACTGACTGCTGAGGATACTCCAGGCTGTACAGCACCAGGGGATGAAAAGGCTGGCTCTGCTCCGTGCCAAGTGTTCCCAGTTATCCTGCCCCGCTGCAATTTAAATCCGTTTTGCAAAACTACATTATCTCCATCATGGAAATTGTCTTACTCTCAACAGATCTCTCAGGGTCAGACCCTTAATCAGGATAAATTGCTTTCAGCTCCAGTAACGTCAATAATCTATAACAATTTGCACAGCCTCCTCATTTTGCCTAAGTATCATCTCCTGCAAAACTCTGCTGCTTTACTGCAGATGAAAACAGTCAGAAGTATTTGCTTCAAACCAGGAACAATGTTGTTATTAACAACCACAACTTCAGGAAAGTCCCACCATCTCTTTAGAGGCTTAAATATTTTGAGAGGGATAATGCATATTAGAGACACATAAAGGCCATTTCTGCTCAGGAGGTGCAGCTTTTGTTTGCTGCTAACCCTTCTCTTTCCTTCTCCTGCCAAAAGGTTTCCCAGGAGCAGCTTCAACTATTGCTTTTCAAGTGACCAGCACTCAGTTGTGTTGAGGCAAGACTTCCTAGAGTACCTTCTTCTTCTTGGCAGCTCTGTTCAGGGTGGGAGGGTCATTCCAGCCGTTCTGAGGCCCTGGGACAGAGAGAAAACAGACTGTAAGTGCCTGGGAGGAGGGCAGTGATGCCTTCTCGAGCTCAGCTGGGCCAGCTCCCTGCCATGGCTCTAATGGCAGAGCCTACCCTCACCTGCCTGCTCATCTGCCCTTCTCTGAGGGCCAGAACAGCTCCTGTGCCAGCCAGATGGGCATCCTCCCAACATCCCTGCCATCAGACCCTTTGGGCTCTGCGCCCACTGTGCAGGTTTGGGATCTTGACCAACTCTTCTCAAGTTAATAACTTAATAATTAACTTTCTTCTCTCGCAGGGAAAAAAGAGCTTTGAGCAGACATGCCCTTCAAAAGGGCCTATCATGCCCAAAAAAGCTCTGCTACACAGACTGTATGTGCGAAGAGAGCTTATCCATGACATTTGTACATGAAGTTCCCCAGCAACACCACACAAAAAGAAGAGGCATAAGAGGCCTTAAACACTTCAGGCCAGATTTACCCAGCCACCTTGCAAACACAAAAAAGCAACAATCCCAGCTTTCCCCTGCCAGCTATAGCATGGTTTTGGGTGCTTTGTATCCCCAAATCAGAGCAGAGCTGCTTGAGCAAGGTGGAAAAATCTAGCTTTCTGCAGCAGGGCTGATTTGTTTGAAACTGGAAGAAGCACAGAGGAGGGTCTGAGCAGATTCACTCCAAGTCTGGGGTGCTGCTCTGCCCCAAACCTTCTGCTCTCCCAAGAAAACAAGCCCCCTGCAGCTGCGAGATTTGCACCCCAAAGTTCCCATTAGTGCATTAGAAAGAGCTGCCCATCTCCTCACGGAGCACATGGAATTGGGCCCACGGCATTACATCCACGCATTACCGTGGCCTCCCCGAGTAATCAGGATTTATTGCACAAAGCCACAAAAAGCCAACAAAACCAAATCCCTGCTCAATGGACTTTTTCACCACAGTGTTTTTCACTTAGCAGATGATGAATTTACCTTAGACAGCACAGCTTAACATTACTGCAGAATTTGCTCAATTTATCTGAAATTTCATTTGCTCCCAAGCTTTTGTCAAGCAAGTTCCACATCCAGAGCATGTTAAAGGGGTAAATGAAAAACTATTTAAAACCCCTTTCACATCTGCTTTCTCTTTAACCAAAGGCAGTGCCATCTCCTGGCAGCCTCCTCTATTCCTCCCTATCCAGAAAATCCTAGAGTATTTCAGATACAGGGAGTCTAACTGATAGGAGTAACATATTAAGAAAATCTCCCAGACTGTTATGCTGTTAATTTCCTGGAATAATTTGCTTTAATAAAGGAATAAAATTAAAAATAATTTGTTTCTGTGGTTAAAAACTCCAGATATATTGTTATTGGTTTCAATTAAGGAATTAAAAATCGATTTGATTAAAGTCTAATTGGCAAACAGCATCACACTTAATGTTCTCTAAAGAACGTTTGCATAACTGATGTCCGTTCAATTAATTTCATGTAGTGGCTGTAATTATTTTCAGGTTAGGTGGTACCTAGTTCACCTGCGAAGAGAGAGGCCTGGTCTTGAGATGGTAGACTTTCTGCAGACAAAATGCAAAGATAACTAAAAAAAAAAAAATTTCTTCAAAAATAATAAAGCAGTTGGTCTTTAATTTTTGACCAGCAATTGAGTTTCACAACATGCATCAGCAAAAAAACCCCACCTAACCTAATTACAATGCCAGCTTGGAGACAAGTCATTTGTTCAAACCCCCCATGGAATTCTTTTTGTCCACCTTCCCCCACAACAAGCCTGTTGCTCTTTCCATGCAGTAAATCAGTGTTTCTAGTTGTTTATAACAAATGTTGCAGGGTTCTGGCTCATTTTCTTATCTCTTCTGGTGTTCTCATTTTCTATTCCAGTGCAGCTGACAGATCATTACTCTTAGCCACAATCTTCTCCACACCATTTTACCATTCCAGAAAGCTTTTCAAGAGATGCTTGAAGTACTTGACCTTAAGGTGGATCTCCAAGTATTTTCTCAAATCAAGGCACATTCTCAGCCACATGCAGCCCAGCAACACAACTATGTTCACACATCAACCTTACACTCACACACGAAGACACACTGAGAAATCAGACTGAGCAATAAATCCAAATGGCAAAATGCAGCCAATAAAGCCCACACCATTCCAAAGAGTAAAGGAGCTTTGGGGATGAGATAACTCCTGTCCCTGGGGTTGGCCTGCTCATAGTTCTGGTACAAACCCCTCCTTTAGCTCAGAACTGGTCTACTGCATTTTCAAACAAGATTCAAGATGCTGAAAATTAGAACTCCCTTGAAAGTAGGTTCAAAGACCTATCACAAAACAAAGTGAGAGGGGTTGAAAATAAAATTAAATGTAGGCTTTTCTTGCTTACTGAAGCTCCGAGCACAATTTAACATATTGATGTTATATGCCTTTGCAAAAAAACCAGAAAGTATTTACAGAACTCTTTCTTTTTACATGCATCTTTAAATCCAAGCCAGTTGAAAGGTCAGGTGCTTTTCAAGAGTTCAAATTTGAGATCTGTTTTCCTTCCTCCCTTACTCCTGCCTTTAAATGAGTCACATTTGCAAAGTGAAGCATGATGTTCCCAGATAATCATCACCCCACACAAAAGCACACCACTTCATTGCCAGTATCAGCATCACTGCACCAGAACACTCAGAGTCACAGGTGAGATCTGCTTCTGGCTGCAGATCTCTGTGGTTCTACAGGATCTCGTGCCAAGGCATTCCCCACTAAGCAATGCAGCTGCTCAGAAAACGTGTTGGTGGTTAAGCATATTAAGCATGTACACTGTCATTGCTGCACTTAGAAAACAAGGGTTTTTTCCTTCTTGTTTGCATGCTTTCTGAAAGGTGTAATCGAAACACTGGAAGAGAACAGAGTGTGCTCTTCAATCTTTTCTCCATAGTCCTCCAGCTGCACTCATCACTTGTGTGCATGTATGAGCCACCCTGGCCTCAGCGCCTCGCCGTGCCCTGGAGTCCACCTCTGGATTTCGGCCTATGGCTGCAGAAATCAGAGAGCATGCCCAAGTTTGGGTTCCTGAAGGTCTGACACTTTGTACTGGCTACTTTCTCACCACAGCTGCTGAGAAAAACAAACGGCATGGATAGTTCTCAGAGTTTCATAAAAAGCCTAATATGAACAACTTTTAACTGTGAAAAGAGCTTTACCCACTCTGAGCATGCCATGTGAACTATGTCACGTCACTGCAAGAAACTTAGCAAGTGGCAGATCTGAATTGCCTACCAGTGATGCAAGCTGAGTAGTAAAATGGGTAAGAAAGAACAATTTTGTTGTTCCTTGCAGTTATTTGGAGGTGCAGAAGCTATGCTGTCCGCATTATAATGTCCTGCCTGACATCCCAGGCCTAGAACCATATCCAACAGCTCTTCCACCATCCAATTTAATAATTCCTCTGGCTTGGAGATTCAAGTTTGACATGCCCTGTAACATGGGGTCAGGAGAGGTCACAGGACAGCACCTCCAAGAACAGAAAGGACACCAAATCTGGCTGCATGGTGGATGGAAAAGGCCTTTTCTCCCCTTGCAACTCTGGCAGCCCTACACCAGTCCTATTTTTTGACATAGCAAAAGACCATTTCTCTCCCAAACACAAGGGGGCATGCAAGCTACCAGCCTCAACAGGAGGACACCGACAGGAGCACCTACTCACAGGACTCATGCTGCCAAAGGCAAAATGGCTTTTCTGCACTGCATCACCCTTAAGAGACTTTTAAAATAAGAGAAGGAATGACAGTGGGAACATTAGGGCCTGTCAGCAGTGTTGACATATCCAAAACATCCCTCAAGTGTTGCCCAGTATTCCCTGTACTCTCTGCTTCCCAGATCTGGTCCTTGACTCTTCAGCTGGACCACCTGGATGTGAAGTATGTTTACGAGCAGGTTTAGAAAAGGACTGCTGATTCTTCCTGCACTGTCTGACATGCAAAGCTGCTGCTTCACAGGCTGCTAAGTGAAGGGACAGGTTTGTTATGGCAGGCGAGGTCACTGTCCCACGGCAAACAGTGACACCCAGGCAGTCACAAGCAGACATCCAGCCCCACCTCAGCGAGTGCTCGCTCACCAAGCGTGCTCCAACATGCTCCTACGTGCCAGCCACACACACATGCTTTTAATTGACATTCAGGGAAGAGACATGTGAAAGCATTTCTAAATCACTTCTGATTATCTTTTAAGGCATTTGCAGCTACAGTAAATCCCATCGCAATAAGAGGTTACGAACAAAATAATGAAAGGGAGCTGATGCCATGGGAAATGCTGTTTGAATTAAATATGCTGCCAATCTCGGGCTTAAAAGGCTGCTCAGGAACCAGGGGCACAGGGACAAATCGCGTCTGCAAAATCATTCTGCGAGGAGAAGTGGGATCATCTTGTCTGTAGCGATTAGGAAAACTTGCTCATTTTTGTACTTTGCTCTCCAGTCGCAGCACGGGCTCTGATGCCAATGTTAAAACTGAGCCATGATCCATCCATGGCATATGACAGCCTCGTAACAAGCCTGTTGTAGCATCCTGTCTTGGGCAAGACAAAAGCTCTGTGACTGTGGCAAGGTCTGGCTTGCCAGAGAAAGGTGACTGCTCATGCTGCTTAGTGTACCAACAGCCCTATCACAGATGCACAGGGGTGACGATATGGTTTAGAAATGCTTTGAACTGATCTCTAAGCAAAAGCAAACTTTTTACAGAGCATTCACAAGGAAAAAGGTGCATATTTAACTGAGTGGGTGAAGACCAAACCCCTCCCTCCTCCCTGCCTGCCCCCCTGTCCAAGCGCAGACCTGTTCTCTGGGATGCAGGAAGGTCACTGGTTGCAGGCAGAGTACCTGTTGGTCCAGTAGGTAATGCATAAGCCACAGAAGTTGCTGGAGGTCCTGGCCTGCCATGCTGAAAGGATGTGCCAGAAGGAGGAACAGGGAAGGAAGAGACGGGATTCAGGCTCGTTGGGGAGGGTTGAGGCTGCCCGGGGTACAGCGGGGAGGGCATGGAGTGGGCAGGGGCAGCGGGCAGGTAGGAAGGGGTGGTGTTAGGGGCAGAGCTGGGGTAAGAGGCTGAAGCAGGGACAGCAGTAGGCTGCTGAGGCTGATAGAGAGCTGGTCCCCCTGTTCCAGAGGAGTACTGCTGTGTGGCCTGATACGCTACAAACAGGGAGAAAAAACAGTCAGTCAGTGAGTTCATAACAGAGCAGTGGGCTTCATCTGCCTCTGCTTCCCTCCTCCCCTGACTCTCTTCATGCCCCTACCCCCAAAACCACTTACCTGCCCAGCCAAATTCTGGCTCCCACAACTCTGCCTGCACTTGTAGGACTGCTCGAATCCCCAGCCTGTCACTGGGAGCAGGGAGGCACAGAGAGGATGGCCTTGGCTCAAAGGACTCCTCTCCACACACACTCTTTCAGCCCAGAGTTTCCAGCCCAGAGCCACCCATTCTGCTTGGGGTGGGGCTGGGACACAGGGACACTGCTGTCTCCTGGACCACTGCAATCCTCACAGGGGCTCTCAGGGAAGGGAAAGCCCTGCCCCAGGTTTTCACAAAGGGAAAGCCTAGGCCAAGGAAATGAGCACAGACTCTGGAAGGGAATGTAAGCTCACAGCCTTTCACTGTAGGCCCTGCAGCCTAACTTCACTGCCTCTGCCCACCTATGGCCATTTTTCCTATATCATGCCAATACTTTCAGTCCCTGCTTTGAGTGTGTCAGGGCCCTGCCCCCTTCTTCACTCACCTCTACTACTGCCCTCATTTCCTCATCCCCTTTCTCATCTCCATGGAGCCCCACTGAGAAATGGATGGCCCAGCTGCACATAGATGAGCTGTGTCCCTCTTTACCAGGCCTGTGCTGCTTTCCCAGGACTCAGACTTTGGAGTTTCTGACCCTAGCACAGCCTTGGGCAGGGCGAGCTGAGGAGGGAGTCTGAGAGGGTGGGTAGACACCCCAGCAGAGGAGGAATGTTTGACATAGGGTGTCTGGACCCCATCAAGGAATGACAATACTCAGATGTCACCTCACCTTTCTCCCCACCCCGCAGGAACTGTGGGACTGGCTTGGTCTGAACACTCCCAACCACAAGGAGGGGACTGGTTATTCCTGAGTGAATGGTGGCCCACCTGGGTGGGAGGGAAGGGGGAAGCTGCTGTTACTCACTCTGTGGGTACGCTGGCCGTGTTCCTGCTTGCGAGTACATGCTGTAGTTGGAAGATGTGGCTTGCTGTGGTGGCATGCTGGGGCCAACAACACCTGGCAGAATAAACCCTGGAGGAGGTGGGTTGTCCCCCTTTAAAAAAAAAAAGATTACAGGAAAAAATGGTTGGGAGAGACAGGGTTTAATCAGTAATGGTAATGCAGTGCTGAAGCAGAACTGCAGCAAAATGATCGGTTCACATTTCAAGGCCCAAAACCACAATCCCTGGAAGAAGGGAATCACCAGCACAGGGGCAAATGCCTCCAACCACCCCAGTGCCTCAGGGTGCCCAGCACAGCACTGAAAGCACAGCTGGATGTGCAGTGACTTCAGCAGCAGGCAGAGCAGCACACACCTTCCTGCACAAGGAAGAGCTCCCTGCCAGTGCTGCCTGGTGTTCAGGCAGCCTGAGAGTGCCCTGCCATCTTTCAACTGAACTTATATGTTAACTCTGAAGCTTCTAATCTCCATGGAAAAGGGGAAAGGAAAAATCATACTTCAAACATTCCAGTGTGGGGCAAGGGTTGGGGAGACTCAGGTCACACTGAGCTCCCACTCAAGGCTTTCCAGTGCCACTCATCTGGGCATTGGTGAAAAAAAAAGAAACGAGATGCAGAGGAGTAAAACCAGAGCACACAAGGGAGCTGCTCCTTCCATCTATCTGTACCAGACTGTGCCAAGCACACAGACTACACCAGGGGACATACTGGGGTGGAGCAGAGGCTCAGAGAGGAATAATGAAGGTTATACCTGTGTGTCAGAGGGACAGCCTGCAGGAGGATGGCTGGGAAGGGCAGTAGGAGTTTTGTTACTCCAGGTAGTGACAGTAGGGGCAATTCTAACCTGAATCGAACAAAGAAATACCAATCATGGAAAACAAAACAATAAAAAAGTCTAAAGGGTTTCACAAAACAAGATGCAAAGAAGTGAACACAAGAAGGTTTGCATGCTGGCACTTGTAACAGCCATAAAATCTCAGAGGAAGAAGGAAATTGCATTCACGTCAGACAAAAACCACTGTGCGCTGGAGCCAAAGTGAATTGCAGAGTGAGGATGAAGCACAGTGGAGTTGCAGCTGCAATAGGCTGTGGAGCAAGTGCAGTGTTACCTGTGCCAGTCAGCCAGGCCTCCATCTTTCATCACATTTTCCTACTGTAGAAGGCCCCCCCATTTAGTCCATGACAGCAAGCATCACTAACCACAGCTGCCAGCCCCAGGTTCCGTGTTAAATTCAAACATATACCTCACACAAAAGGAGTCTGTTTAAATTGAGCTTCATATGAATTTAAAAAGGTTAAAATATAATTTTAAAAGGTTAAATTCTGATATTCAGTTCTTGCACATGCACAAATACACATCTTAATGGTAACTTCCCAGCCAGTCTCCCATAGCTCCTTGCCTCTATTCTTTCTTCTTTACCACTTCAAACGGCTCTAATTCCATACAACCACTTCTACCTTTCTGATGGGACAGAAATCAAGAACTCCCCATGCCTGTGACATTCCTGAGCAAGGAGTGGGCATGCTGCCCAACAGCAGGACATATGGCTGGGGTTCAGGAGCATAAGCAGAGGGAAAGCTGTGACCCTGCAGTCCCGGCTGGCTCAGCTGGCTTCAGTCTCTGTGTCTCTAACCCCACGCAGTGTTACACTAATGGTGCAGTCAACTGCACAACGGCCACTGCTAATGCCTGCATAACTCATCACTGGAGTATCTAAAAGACTTTTTCACCCCCTTTCATGCCTGGTTAATTCAGATGAAAAAGAGGGTTCAACAAAAGTATGCTGAAAGGAATCCAAGTGTTAAGTACATGTTCCTGTTTGGGACAGCAGTTAAACAAAGGCTGCCTCAAGCTTGAACAAGTCCTACATTCATGCTTTCTTAAAAGGAAGTCAAACAAAGCAAGTATCCTAAGACTCAAATATGTCATTTCTCTCCATTCTGGTTCATCAGCTGGGAACCTTTCTGACTGACACCTGTCCCCTTCAAGCCCTTCCTGCTGAGGATGAGCTCTCTGAAAAGCCAGGAGCATAGGGGGTTGTAACTCCCAGTGAACTTGCAGGGTTATGATACACACAGCCTTTAATTAATGACCAGGGCTTGCTGAAATAATTGCTTGAGGCATTCCAGAAATAGTGGGAGAAAGAGGGAACTCTGGTTTAAAAAAGCATTACTCATATCTCAACATCTAGAGGAGAGCTGCTACTTTCCAGAGCCAAACAGGTAACACACAGCTTCACTTCTCAAGGCAGCTCATTGGTTACAAGGAAGAAGGCCAAAGACACAGACAGAGCAGACTTGAGCACACAAAGAGCAGACTTAATTATTAATGATGATGCATTTAAAATCATATGCAATGGGGTTAGCAAGGTAAATCCTGGACGAATGCTTTGTCCCTTCCAAAATCTACCTTGCTAACACCCTGGAGAGAAGGCAGAGGCACACACTATGCTGGCATTGAGAATGCCCAACTTCCCCCCAGCCTTTCATCCCTTCTTTCTTCCTGCCCTGGTTTTTCTGGCAGGCAGTGCCTGAGGGCAGCACAGACAAGATACCTCTGCTTGTGCCAATCTCTGTGTAAGAACACCCACAGCCCTAACACAGCTCTGCTCTCAGAAAGGCCCAGCCCAGAGCACCTTTAGAGCAGGGCCAGATGAGCTGCAGTGCTGTGCTGGGGGACTGGAGGCCTGGCAGTGCTCTCTAAGCACACACACAGCCAGGGCTGCCCAACACACCACATTGCCCTGATGGCCAGTGTGTTCTGCTGCAGTGTCAGGTTAGAGGTAAAACCAGGCAATTTTCCTCCCCTATTTCTCCTCTTCCTCCCTGTACAGCTCCCTTATTAGTCTCATACTCACCAGGTCTTTCTTGTAGCCCAGCTCACCCTCAGCCTCCCCACCAGCCCATGCCCCTTAGAGCCAGCTGGGAAAGTGTTTTCACAGCAGGCTGTACCCACAGCTGCTGAAATGTGCCCTCGGTTTGCTATTGCCACTGCTCAGCAACTTCTGCAGCCAAAATCAGAGCTGGGGGTGGGAATAATCCACCCCAGAAGAGGCTGGTGAGCTGCATGAGCAAGCCTCAAGGCCTGCAGGGATGGGACAACATCAGGGACTGTGAGAGGAAGCACAGAGAACTCCTGCAATGCTCTCCCACACAGCTGTTCTTGGCACTGAAGCACATTTTCAAACAAAGGGGGGGAAACACCTAATCTTCAGAAGCAGGCTACTTGATAAGGTGTTTAAAGGATGTTTCCAGATGAGGAGTAAAGGAGACATCTGTACTGACTGAAAGGAAGCACCAAGGACCTTCACCACAAGGCTCTCAGTAGAGGTTTGTCACACAGCCTCAGATCAAGAGAAAGGAAAAAATTATTACATCCATCAGTCTCCAGAACTCAAGCACCATGTCCCTCCCTTACTGCCAAAGCCCATTTACCTGCTGGTAATACTGCTGGGCTGGAGCCTGGGGCACCTGCATCCGTCCAGCCACAGGGCCAGCTTGTCCTTTGGGCATGGGCTCCCTCTCATATGGTCCCTTGAGGCCGTCCTGTCCCACCGGGAGCTCCCCTTGGGCTCTGCAAAGCCTGTCCCGTAGCTGCACGATGTTTGGCTGCAATCAGAAAAGGGCAGTGAAGGGAGGTGAAATGCACTACCTGGCACTCAGTGCATCACACCGAGAGGCTGAGTGGCCACTCACTGAAGAGCTCTCTCAGAAGCCTGCTCTGCTTTATTTCATTGGAGTAAGTCTTTACTGGATGAGACATGAGGCCATTGGAACTGCCTTGCAAGTGCCTGCCTCATTCCCAAACCAGCCTGTCTACAAATACCAGCTGATGGAAGATGAGAAATCAGAAAAGAACAACCAAACATTAATGTCATGTCATCCACTGTGTCTGGCCTGCAGGAGGGACAACCTTTGGCAGTCACTGGCTGCAGGCACAAGGGTGTGAAACCAAGAGGGAGCAGAAGTCTGTGCACGTCTGCCAGCTCAGAAAGGCCAGTGCAGGGTGAGGGGAAGAGCCTGGCTGTCACATCCCAAGGTGCATGTTAAGGGGCAGTCCGGATGCCGAACTGCACCGTGAAGAGACCTTTGCTCGAAGCACACCCATTCACAGAGACAGAGAGAGGGAGCAGAGAGCCTGCAGGCCCCATACCTGGTTGGTGTTGGCAGGGAGGAAGGTCAGTGCTGCAGCCAGGCTTCCCTGAGCAGCCAGGAGGTTGGCATACTGGCTCATCTTCTCGGCCAAAAGGGCCCCCACTGCATTCGGGTCCACAGCCTGTGTGAGCTGCACAGCTTTGCGCAGGATCACGACCTTCTCTATTAAATCCTGAAAGATCAGGACGGGAAAAGCCCACTCACAAATGAGAACAATGAAGTGAAGGAGGCCTTGGCTAAGGACGGTCATGGAGGGCTGCTCCTCAGGGCAGCCCTGCAGAACCCCTCTCAGCCAAAGGGGAGCCCAAGCCAAGTGCAGGTTTCCCCACCAGCCACAGCTGCACCAAAGGCATGGCTGTTCCCAGAGGACGGAACAGCAACCACCCACCAAGCAGCTTCTAACAGCACAGTCAGCACAGTTCAGGAGAACTGCTTTTATTAAACAGGATTTCAGGGTCCTATCAGTACTGAGCATGTCCACCAAGTGGATGCTTTCATAAAACTATCTGGTGACAGCCTGAGAGCAAACAGACAACATCACACCTGTCATCACTACTAGTGCCAGGCTGCTGCACGTTCACTTAGTGTTTCAGTAAGTCAGTTCTTATCCATCTTAAAAGGAGCTAAAAACTCCCTTGGGAGAGCTGTCCATAGTTTTCTGGTTGTTACAGCAAAATGGTTTTCCTGGTATTCACCGGAAATACTCAATATCTTGCCTTCCTTGAACAACCCCAAACATCAGAATTGGTCTTGATTGGGTTTCCTTCTAGTCCTAAATTATAGGAACATTTTCTGTTCAGCTTTCTCATGTTTTTCTTACTGTATTTATACTGAAGGATACTACAAATATTCATTTGCCAAAATTAAATCCCTTTTTAAAATCTTACAAGAGATTTAATGAGACTGTACCACACAAAAGATTTCAGTCTTACATTACTAATGAAGATTGTTTTCTAACCGTTTTTCCCCCAACAAATCAGCACTTCAAAAAAGGCAAGTAAAAAAAAAAATAAACCAACAGCTTCTATTGCCACGATAATAGTAAACGAGGCACCTAATTACGACTTCAGCAATATTTTTCCATTTTGCAGCCTGAGAGGCCAAAGCCATGCAATCAAAATGCAAATTCAAACTGAAGGTAAATCTGTAAATAAAGCCCTCAAAATAAAATAATTTTGATAATTCAAAACTGGAGAGCTAATGACATGAAGCAAAACTCAGATACACATCAGTTCCTCCAATTAACTAAACAAAAGTCTCACAGCATCATCAAGTAAGTACTTTCTAAAACTGGTCCTTCAAAGGCCTTGAACAGATGGAAGAAGCTAATATTGTACTATAAAATAAATTATTCCGTAACTGCTTCATTTTGCTCATCAATCCTATTCCCTCAAGGTATCTGCTATAAGCAATGTATTTCACTGCTGGAAACCAAGCCTTGTACGTGCAAACCCTGAGAAAACTCTCATGAGAGCCTTCCTACAACCGTCTCTCCAAATTTAAACCTAATTCTTTTCATTTCTTCTCCTGAACTTCCCAAAGTAGAAAAGTCCAAGTATTTCCTAACTGCAAAAGATGCAAGTACTGAAAGACCCTTCTTTACCAAAACACTAAGTACTACAAGTATTTTTTACACGAGAAGTGTATTAGTACTACCACCTAAAGAACAAGGCAAGCACAAGGGCCATTGTACTTCCCAACACATTTTCCAGTATCATATTTACGTGTTATTTTTCCAGAAAGGAAAGGCTTGCATGCTGATGTACATCAGACAGCAAAGCTCTACACTAGATAATTTGATTTAAGAGCCAAATGATTGCAGTCTGTTATTTCCAACACCTTTCTTAAAAGAATTACCAACCTGAAGGGACAAGGGGCTGTTCCCATCCTGAACTTTTGTCCAACAAGCAACAAGTTTATCCACATTGCCGGCACAAATGTAACAGAGGCAAGCTTGTGTCTGCAGAACGCTGTCTCCCTCATTCTCCAGCCTGCTACCCAGGAGATCTAGATAAAATATGAACAAAGATGCTGGTGAATCACTCTGGTGATCCCTCCCCACCACTGCTGAAGCTGGGGAAGCAACTGGCTGAGGAACTGTGAGCAAAGCCATGATACTGCTCTGGAATTATCCGGTCTGTGAAGTGTCCTTACCACAAAGGGCTGTAAACTCGTCTGGCCTGGCATAAGTGAGCACAGCAGCCAAAGCCTCTCTCCAATTCTGCAGGTCACAAGACTGCACAATCTCTTTCCAGTTCTTGGTTACAACTGCAGTGATGAGCTAGAACAGGAGAGAGACCACAGTTAGGATCTTGGTAGGATTTCCTCTGTATAACACACAGAATAATTTGGATCTGTTCCAGTGTACTCATCCCCACTGTATCCAGGGTCAGGACAGGTACTGCACTGCAGTTCAACAGCTGCACAAGAGCACATTTTACTTAAAAAGGAGTTCAGTGAAAAAATGACAGAACAAGCTCAGAGAACATGCAGAGGCCAATTATTCTTGCTACAAAATGTACAAGGAAAGAATACATGAAACTCCACAAGCTGTTGAAAATGGTTTCCAGCACTATTTCTGCAGACAAAGATAACATACCAAGTATTAAGCTGCAAGTCTTCTACACAATGCTCAGGGAGAGGTATGAATTTTGTTTGTTAAACTGTTTCATTCAGCTTTAAGCTCTTGGTCTCAAGCTGACCAGCGAGGGGCAGTTGAAAAGGCTGCATAAAGGAAGCAGCAAGTTGGCAGCAATATCAACCTGAGCTGGCTGTAGTATCCCTACCCTCCACCCACCCACGCTCCCTCTGCACAGCCCTCAGAATGAAATTCCAGTTTCTCCCTTCTCAAACTCTGCCTCCAGTTATTTTGCTTTGGACAAAAGACAGACCTGGCAGCTGTGCTGCTCTTTAGTGAACAAAGCCCTTCTCATGCCAAGACTTCAAGCTCAGAAACAGCTGAACAAGCAGTATGTGTGCAGTTTGGGACCAGAAAAGAAAAAACACACCTGAACAACAAATGCAACATCCTACCTACAAGGTCAATGTTTGCCTGTCAGCATAGGCACAAATAACTGGCCAGCTCTTCATAAAAACACCTTTTCCCAAAGGATGAACTACAGTGAAGAAATTCCTCTAAAAGCTGCCACCCTTGCTAAACCAATTGTTCTTTTAAAGCCACTTCTCCTGTTTCAACGTCCTGTCACTACTTTCTCATATTGGTAGTGAAAAAGAAAGATTTGCACAAGCAGCATCAGCAACCCCTAGCAGTGCAAAAAGCTGAAAATAACAATAACCAGCTGGCCATAACACACTGTCTCCTAGACAAAGGGTGATTAATCTACCCTGGGCACACCTCGCTCTCTCTTCTGTGCATGCAGTAAAACAAAGCATCAGCAAAATCTCTAAAGCCTGATCACGGGTAGAAATCAACACAATGCTGCTGGCCCTGAGCACGGGTCATGTGTGAAAAATGTGACAGAACAGCAAACTGAAACGTGCCCTGCTTAAGGTATTTGTCTTTATTGTTGAGAATCTATTAGCGCATATGCAACTCGGAGACACTGGAGATGAGATAAAAAATACTCTTGTGTACTGATATTCAGGTGGTGTGCCTCTTCTCCCTTTATCAAGGCATTAAAAAAGACTAAACAGAAATCCTTCTGCTCCGAGATCTTACACACTTGAACACTTACTAACATCTGCCAGAAATAAACCTATAAAATGGCAAGAAAACTTTTAAGGTGAAAAAAGGAGTTGCCAAAGGCGTATGAGCATGTTAGTTCTGACCTGAAAACACCTACCCTGGTAATTTTGCTCTGCATCTTGGCGAAGTACTTCTCCTGTGTCCGGGAGAGCAGCTCCTGCCCACCGGCGATGGCCAGGATGATGGCATCAGCCATGCGGTTGTCGTGCAGGCACAGATCCACTGCACTTTCAAAGTTCCCCGTCAGCAGAGCCTGAGTGATCAGCCCATCCACATCTGCAACGAGACAGGGGTGCACTTCCAAAGGCTGCCACAAAAGCCACTGAGAGATGCAGCAGCAGGTGACACTGTCCGACTGCAGAATGCCGGCACAGCTGTCTGCAAACCAGCCAGCTCCTGGCCGGGTACTTACAGGGCTGCTCACCTTCACCTCCAGCCTCAAACACACATGGGCACAGCCATGCCACAGGGGCAACTGTCAAGCATTACTTAATCTTGTTGCAGAGCAAGTTCCTAGAGGTCTAAATGGCCACTGAAACAGCTACCTGAATAGTGTCATAAAAAGTCAAACCTTGACAGGGGTGAGTGGCTCCTGTGTTACTCAAGATCCCCTGGGAGTTTCTGAACAAACAGCACTTCATGCTTGACCAAGCTTTGAGTGATTTCTGATTTCTTATCAGAAATCACTCAGAGCAGCTGCATGTCAGCAATAGGGTACACAAGTGCTGTATAACTTCCTTCCTTCCTTCCTCAAAAAAGTTGTATTTTCAAGTGCCTTGAGATTGTGTGAGAATGCAGTTAGAGGCAAGTAATTACAATCCTTCACAATCTGTGCAGAATTTGCCTTCTCGCTGGAACACCACCGTCAACATCAGTACTTATAAATATCAGTACATACAATGAAATCAGTATCACGGTTTTTTTGTACCTCCACTAACAGAAATGTTAAATGTTGTCTTTGCAGATCCCAAATCTTCAGTTTCTTTTTTATGGTCCTTCAGTGCCTAAGAGAAAGGAAAAGCATAATTTTTGAGATTATGTAAACACTTGGAAAATACAAACATTTTAAAACCATATGGCTCTTGCATTGCAAGTTAAATTTAGAACTTCAGACTACCAGTCACCTCAGAGATCATTAGCTTAGAAGGGAAGGTTATCCCTGTGTGCCAGTTTAGGCAGAGGTAAAGTTACTTTTCTTCAGAATGAGGCTGCGTGATTTGTCCTGGAAACAGTGTTGATAATGAGATGTTGTTGCTTTTGCTGAGGAGCACTTGCACAGCATCAAGGCCTTTTCTACTTCTTCTACTGCACCTCCAGTGAGGAAGTGGGGAGCGCATGGGAAGCTGGGATGAGACACAACCACGACAGCTGAACCCAACTGACCCAAGGGATATTCCAGGCCCTATGACCTCATGCTCAGCATAATACAAAGCTGGAGGAAGAAGAAAAGAAGAGGATATTTGGAGTGATGGCATTTCTCTTCCCAAGTCACTGTTACGTGTGATGGAGCCTGGCTTTCCTGAAGGTGAACACGGGTGCCCATGGGAAGCAGTAAATTAATTCCTTGTTTTGCCTTGCTTTACAAAATAAACTTCCTTTATCTCACAAGTACCAGCAGCCAGACACCTGGATCCTAGGTACTGACTTGTATCTGCGCCCATGTACACACAACCCCCTCCAAGCAAAGCTACAGCTAAAACCAGAAAATCAGAATCCTTTTCTTTCTTCCTCTTTCAACTTTAACCCCCTACCAAGAACAGTCTACCATTAATGCTACCTAGGTTCCACTCTGCTCCACTTCAAATTTCAGCTCATCCTTGAAACCCTCTGCACTAGGCATACACTAGTTTAATTAAGCAAATTACACATGAACATAAGCTTAATTTTCAACACAGAACTCCAATGTAGCACTCAGTACAGGAGTGCTCAGTGGACAGAGGCTGCTTTTTTTACAAAACTCACCCAGAATTAGGACACAGACTACTTTATACAAGTAGTTGGATTTTGGGATTTCAAACAAAACATTTCAATAACAAAAAATAATATCAAGAGGGAAGTCTCTCTCCACCATCAATTTTCACAGCACAGGCTAAGCAGAGTACAGAACCTAACCAACAAACTGCCTCCCCTCCGTCACAAGCCATTGCTCCAGTACATGAAGGGAGTTCAGGAACACCCTGCTTGTTCAGCAAAATTGAAGGACACAGTCGACCAAAGACAGGCATTTGGATGGGGAAGCAAGTCTGAAACAAGCTTTATGTTTGGCTCATGGAAAGAACACAGCATCTGGAAAATTATTTTGTTGTCAGATAACACAGGATGTGTGTTTGGTATCAGTTGAGATCATGTTGTGACTATCACAGCAATAATGTGCCCATCCAGTTACTTTATGTATGTGACAGCACACCCTGACACATCACCAGTGGCTTCAGGCCAGGCTCACAAATATTTAGGTGGGCTAAGGTCATGTTTGGCTGTGAATTCTCTCCAAGAAGAGACATTTGTTGTGAGACATCTGATATCTTCACGACTGCATACAGCAAAACCCTTACACAGTCAGATACACGTGTCTGCCTCTACAGAGCCCAAAGAATTAATAAGCAATCAAGCACCTAACCCAAGAGAGCATTTTGGTTTCGGTGTCCTTAACAGGCTGTTTGTTATGTGGAGTCAAGTGCACCACTCCAACATGCATGAGCCTTAAACCACTGTCCCCATCCCACAGACAGCTGCAGACAGGCACCAAGCACAGGAAGCACAGCTAACAGCCCAAATTCCAACCCAAAAGGGAGACTGAGGGAGTGTGGAGGAATGAAGTTGGCCTGTTCACACAGCAATACACTATTTTCAGTGCTACTGACACCTCACAAGGCAGAGGCTGGGTCCTTTGTGCTAATTATAGACTTGTCCCCGTTTGTAAAACACAGGGCTGAAAACAATGCAGTTCAAATGGTCAGATATGAACAGCAGGTGTAGGATCCCAAATGCCGATATGGTTGAGCACAAACTGCCTGTGATAAACCTGGCTGAACATACTACCTGAAGCAGATGAAAAAACTCTCAAGTAACTTCACAAGAGACCAGCTTTACCATTCTAAATAACTTTTTGTGTTTCTGTATATCCTCAGCAGCAGGAAAAGCCAACAAAATGAAACGCTGTTAAAAGGAACAAAGTAAATACAGGGGAGGTCAGCAGGGTTAGTCCAGAGGGCAACAGATACCTCTCCCAAGAACTGCTCCTCTGTAGTCTGGCCTTCATCCCCCTCGTTTGGCACAGATCCATCAGATTCTGCAGGAGCCTTCAGCAGAGAGAAGATGCCATAAAAATCCACCAGCAAAAGAAGCAGAAATACTTTGCACTGCAGAGTATAGTCACCTTCCCACCAAACAAGTTAGAACCAGACTGAAAATCACAGAAATGCATTGGCAATATATGCTCGAGCATCACAAACATGGCAGAAGGCCCTGTTTCCTTGCTCTTTGTCATTACACAGTATCTTGTGCTGTTTTCATCTTAGCTGCCTCAAAACATGCAACAAAAGCCTTCTTCCCCATCAGGCACCTAGAGATGACTCTGAACTGTCTGTGGCACAAAAGCAATGCAGTCCTGCTGCAGACTCAGGCCATTGCAATCACAGTGGACAATGCCTGCACTGTAGTTACCACTCTTGCAGGAAAAGTTACAGGACAACACTCTCAGTCCTGCTTTTTTTAAAGCCTTATGAAAGCGCTGGTCTTGAAATCAGGTGCCAGGCAGCACAAAGTGCCACAGTGGGCAAGACACAAGCAGCAGCAAGGAAAGGTGGAGGGACACCAGTGAGACCCCAAATTAAAGCCTGTGACTAAGAGCCCTTCATTGGAAAAGGAGGGGAACATCTGAGTGGAAAAGAAGTGGTTGGTTTTTTAAAATAATACCTTCATCCTACTGAACGTAGGAACTTGCCACATGCTGGATTATTTGTGACTTACTGTGGGACAGCTATCAAGTGGAAAGAAACATTATTCTTACTTCGCAAATTACCATGGCATTATAAAACTAACCACAGAGTTACATACATGTGCTTGCTTACCTCTCCCAAGACACCATCTGCAAGACCTTCTTTATTCAGAGCAGACATGATCTAGAAAACAACAAAGATTGAAGTAAGTACCCTTTTAAAGAGGCATCAAATTCTCAGATTGCAAAACTGGCACATGTAGCTACTATGATACTTGCACAACAGTTAACATGAAATTAAAACATTTTAACATAAAACTAAAGCCATTTCCTTTTCCAGCCTGGTGATGGATTTGCTGCTAAGAACACTGCACCCCAAGCTCTGATGGAAACAACAGCTGCCCTATGCCTTTAAACCTTTAATTGTTAACTTGAGGGCCTCAAACCTCACTAGAGCTGCTGAAAACCACAGGAATAAAAGCAGTATCAGAACATAAAGGCCAAAACCCTCTGTCTGCTCTGGTCAAGGAAAATAAAGCAGGGACAATCCTTGTGGAACAGGGAGCCTGTCAGGAAGCTGTGGTTTCAAGCACATCAGGCACATGGCTGTGGGCTAGGATTTTCCAAGGTACAAAAGAGTTAAAACGCCCAGCTTCTACTGCTTTGCAAAGCAAATCATGACTCCAGATTCAATTAGGGCTCTCAAAACCAGCAATTTTACGTATAGAGTTTCTATATTATTTCAGCATCAGGGAGCCTGGGTTTCACATTGCTCCTAAAATTATCTACTGCTTTTGGTATTGTAGGCTTTATTTTACCCTTGTAGGCTGGTTTGTGTAAAGAGCTGAGCTCAAATTGCTGGAGACAGTTTTCTCTTTCTTTTTTAATCATTGGTTTACAATAAAAATGAGAAATCCAGGACTTGGCTTGCATGAGAATCACAGGTTTTAAGAATATAACCCACCCTCCCATGTTCTTAACAGCTTATTACAAGAAGCTGAAATCTGTGATCCCTGTTTTACTTTCATAATGCTACCAATAATAGGAAAACCAAGTTGTGATTTAGTGAGCTTTTCACCTGGGTATCACAAACTTTCAGATGAGCTGTACTGTGTTGCTTCTTGACACTGAAAAAAACATGGCCTCAACTCCTATGGGGAATGTTTTCAGAAAACAGCTACATAAAAACAGGGCCTTGTAGCTCCTCTCATCTGTTTCTCAAATACTGAAATAATGGGGTAGGCCCAGCATTCCAGGCCACCCAGTTCAGCTGTGCCCATTTTCCCAGCTTCTCCCCATGCACAGGGCATATCAAACCCAGAGCAACAGCAAGCAGTGGGCTTTAATCTCATGAGGCCACTCTGCAGAACCACTACTAAATTTCAACTGGATTTTCTAATTGAGAGCTGCTTTTCAAAAACAGGGTTACCCTTGCTGTGCTTGCCTTTGCACAAATATTCAGAAGCTGAGGACAAACTGTTATCAAAACCCTGATTTTTTTTCTGCAATCATATTAATTTTGCCCTGAAGGACATTTAATTTGTGAGCACAATGACAATTTTAATGGAGCCAATCTCTGAAAATAAAACATTAGTTTGATATAATGAGTCAAATGCTAAAATCCACTGAAACAGAACTGAAGAAATACTAGACAGTTTTCCTGGGTAGACAACTGAAAGCAACAAAGAGCCAAAAGGCACAGCAGGTAACTTCCTGTAACACTGAGTAAAAATATTCCAACTGGGAAGAAAGGTCTGTAATGACGTGCAAATTGCTTCCTGGTAATCCAAATTTTGCTTTTCCAAACGTAACCACATTTGACCTTTGAGTTTGTTTTTTATTTCTTTTTCTTTCAAAAATTAATGATGTCTCCCACAAACAAAAAAGACTACCCCAGGTTTTCCTAGTTAACGATATCCTGAAAACTGCTTACATGTTCTTCAACCAGAAAGCCTAAAAGCAGATCCCATTCCATGATGCTTGAGTAGAAGGATGTCACACAGCAAAGTTACATGAAAAGCCTGAGTCAATAAATATTAAAGCTTCTTGATGGGTGAGAATTTCATATCAACAATGCACAGTCAGATGCACACACACCTCTGAAGTCTGTTGCCTGCTCTGACATTTCCATTGAACATCCACATTGCAAGAAGACACAACTAATGAAAAAACCCAATAGAGCAAACTGTTTTCTGTAAGAATTCTGAAGTTACTTAAAAGTTATTAATGTCACGTATCGCACACTTACCTTCTTCCTCAGATCATCCTTCCTGTATCCTAAGAGCTCCAGGTACTTAACACGTGAATCTTCTTCAAAGTTCACCTTTAAAAAGTTAAAGACCATATTGCAATTCACAATTTTTCACTTTCTCCCTCACCGGCACACATGACCCAGTGAGATTCACTGACTGAGTAGACTGAATGTAATAGAGAGAACTGCAAAAGTCTTCAGTGACTTGGGCACCTGAGCAGGTGGGCAAGGCTTCCATCTGGTTATTTTGGGTGAATAATCTGTTTATCTGCTTCACCTGGAAACCTCTAAATGCTCAGAGTGACCAGTGAAAAGCCCATCTAAAGCTATCCCAAAGCTTTAACCTTCTCACCAGCTCCCTGTACAAATATGTGCTGATGGGGGATATCAAAAACCATGGGATACCTTCACCCACACCTTTGCTTTGCCATGACTCCTCACAAACCCCACAAACACCCCTGGCCCTGAGGACCCTCCCTCTTCTGGTGGGCCCCCTCCAGTGACCTGGCTTATGGGCACTACTCCCACAGCTTGCAGCTTTTTGTTCCCAGCATCTCTTCTGCTAAATGTGCAGAAGGAACCACGTCCTGGCTTTCCCAGCCAGTGGGGAGCTCCTAAAGGGCTGTTACCCCGTTACCTTTAAGAAGGCCCATACGTTCCTCTCAAAGTCAGCCAGGGCCATGTCAATTTTCTTCTGGCAGTAGCTGACAAAGCCCTCGGACTGCACAGCCTCCTGCAGCTGGTTTGAACGGGCCAGGAACTCCTTCTCTGTGACAACCTGGCTCACATAGACATGGGGATGCTGCTGCTGCTGCTCCATGCCTGGCTGCTGAGGAGACTTGGAATTCTCAAACGTCACCAGCTTGCCTCCAAACTGGAATTGGAGCACACATGCAGTATGTGAAAATACAAGTATACAGCAGTGAAGCATGCATGAAAATGTGTTTTATATAACATATATATGCTTATTGTCCAGTAACTGAACACTCCTGACATCTGCTCATTGATTTGTTTCCCCCCACCCCCCAGTATTTCTATGCATGTAAGGAGCTTGTGGGATAAGTAGGTTCACATTTAATAAGAATTATAAGCACAGCCATTCATGTGCCTGTTTTTTCCTCAGGCAAAAGACTGACCAGAAACTGAGACCTAGAGCTGTGGGTCTATACAGTACCCAGCATCAGTGGAGTATCTCATGATATTGCAATGCAATTACCAAAGAAACCTATCCATCATTAAGTAAATGCTTAAGCATGATGTCTGCCCTGCTCTTGCCAGGCAGTTTAGAAGCTGAAACCCTACTGAGAGATAGGCAGTAAGTTGTGACAACATTTGAAAAGGTAAAATCAACACAAGAAAATAATTAGGAGAGGCTTATGATATTATTTCATTCTAGAGCTCAAAGTTAATTTACACAGGCCAGTCCAGTAAAATTTGCGTTAGAAAAAAGCAAAAGCCTAGCCAGGAAAAAGACTGACACCTGGTGCCTAGAAAACCAGGACAAATGAGGGAATAAACAACATCATGAAATGACACATCAGTCAGTGGCTAGGCAACATCACTTCTCCTTGACAGGAGAAAATTGCATTTAATTTGTGCATCAGATCGTGAATAAGCAGACGTACGATGCTGAAAATTGAGAAGTATTTCAGCAGAGAAATCAATTTCAAATGGACAGGCTAAAATCTCCAGAAGACCCCAAATAAATGGCCTATGGGTTTAGAAAATAAGCCAAAAGTGGAGCCAAAGAGCAGATGACTGCAAAAAGCAGAGCTTGCCATCCCCTCAGCTGGCTCCTCTGCAAATCAACCAGTCATGGAGAAACCCAGCCCTGTGCTGCTACAGCAACTCCTGCTACTTTGATCAAAGCTAACCTGAGTATTCTCCACCACAGACTCACTCACATGAGTGCAGACTGGAGCTATGAAGTCTCCAATACTTGCCCAATTTGGTCTCATTCCCCCTCCCATTCCCCCCAATGTATATTTGTTTACTCCAAAGCAAGCATTGCACAGAAATAAAAGCAAAGCCCTAATGCCAAAACACAAACAAACAAATGTTTGTCAGCAATGTTTCTTTTTCCCAGGCATTTTGGTCAGGCTTTTGCTGTCCCCAATGGCCCATCTGGAAGTTGCCCCGAGCATCTCCCGCTATGATGACAAATGGGAAGATCTGCCAAGGTGGAGCACCACACTGAACTCCCCCCATCCCAAGGAGTTTAGCAGGTGCCAGCACTATCTCCCTACCCGCCTGGCCAACCCTGCCCATCCCTGTCTCCCCCTTACCGAGAAGGATGCTCCCATGGGTCGCCGGATCCACTTGGGTGGTTTCTTCAGAGGCAACACCACACTCTGGGGGGCAGTCTGCTGGGGAAGCTGCAGGGGAGGCAGGGGCTGGCCCGTGCCAAAGGGATCGAGGTTCCCGAAAGATGAGGAGAGCTTTGATAACACAAAGGGGAAAAAACAGAAGTGACATTTCTCTAATGAACTAAACATTTATTTGTGCTGAAGTAGTACTCCTGCAAGCAGGGCTGCAGACAGCCACTGAAGACTTCCCCACGTTTTGTTCCCCCCCTCTTTCTGTCCCTGTTCTTAGCTGAACAGTTTTCAACACCTGGTCAACTTGCTTCTGCCTCAAGCCATCGGTGCTGCCACCCATGATGGAGTAGACGCTGATGCGCCCGTCGAAGGAGGCCGCAGACAGGACAGCAGGGTTCCTTGGGCACCACTGGATATCAAAGCACCACTGTGTGTTCGTGGGCAGCTCGTACAGCACCTGGGGAGCAAAACCAAGCCCAACAAATCAGAGCTTTCATGGAGCACCCTGCCCAATAGCAACAATCCTCCTGTCTGCCCTGAGACTGGTCTGCTCTTGCTGCTCCCCAGCAGTCTCCACATTACTGTACACGCTAACAGTGGGCAAACCCTGACAATCCCCAAACAGTAGATTATCACACACCACTGCTTCATTTCCTTCTCCTCCCATTAAATCTTCTGTTTAATCCACACAGGACAAATGATGCAGGTGGGGTAGGTCTGTGCTGTCCCACTGAGAGCTGTGAGCTGTTGACATTCAGGCTAACTAATTGAGAGCTGATGTAGCTATCCCCATACACTACATGGAGAGTCTGTTTTCACAGCAAAACTGAAAAAGGTAAAAGCTGCACCCTGGGCAGACAGTCTCTTGTGCCCTGGAACAGACAGGCCCCCCCCTTACAGCAGCCATTTAACCAGGAGAAATTCAAAGAACAAAATGCTAACTGTCAGCAAAATGCTGTCTCCCAGGAAACTGGTTTTTATTTTTTAATAAAAACATGCAGCATGTTTCAACCACGTGTAAAAACTTTGTAAGAGCACAGGATCCAGCTCAGATAACTGATTTGCCACTGTACAACTTTTGCATTTTTGGGCCAGTGTCTGAATTTTAGGAATGCTTCCTGCTCCACAATTATTACCCACTGGAGGCAAGGATCCCTCCAGCATGTCTGAAGCCCTTCTCCTGGTCTAGGGTCAAACATTGTCCGAAAAACAGATCATTCCCTTTGAAAGGTATCCCCAGGCCCAAATGGGTGGGGTGGGAACACATCTCAGTGGCTCTCACTGATCTGCCACTACTCTGGCAACCTACAAAATCCCTCCCATCGGGATAAAGTTCTTATAGAAGGAAAAAGGCAATTGCAACAATGATCCAGCCCACTGGACCCAAAACAAAACAGTAGGAAGCATACACTTAGCTTAAGTGGAGGCATTTCCATCTCTTATAATGAACAGGGACATCACTACTTGGTAAGAGAGAAGCAGCAAGGACAAATGTGTAATATCGACAATACCAGGAAGGAATCCTGCACCACCAGAACAAGCTCAGAAAACACATACAGCAAATAGGATGGGGAGAAACATCCCACAGAAGCATCATTCCTAGGAATGCAAGCACAGGAACACCCACGTGCTTTGCATGTGCTACCTCTGAGCAGAGATTTTTGGGGTTTTTTTAAGTGGTATGTATACAATACCTCGCCTGTGTTAGGGTTGGAGCAGAGAATTTTAGCATCCTTCCCACAGCTAAGTAGCAGCTCTGGATCTGCCATACTCCAAGCAATGGCCAATATACCCCTGCACGAAAAGCCACAACCAAAAAAAGCTTAATGTAAGTGCAAAATGGTGATAAATAAAGCATATTTATAACTTCAGCATCCCATGTCAAAATGCCCTCTCCACCCCTTCCTCTTACAGGAGGAGGAATTTTTCAATGTTATCCACCCTTGTTTTGTTGAAATAGATGCTTTCTATTTTCTGCATGAAAAGGTATAAAGATGCAGCCATCTGAAAATTAAATGCAGTATTCATTTGGGAGAACCTGGGCATTAGTGTAACAACATGGTTTGTTTGCCTGCAGTGTCACTAATATCCACTGTGCAAACCCATAGGTAAGGTCAGTGACTAGAAGTTTGTCAGCTTTTTATTAGCAAGAAATTCAAGTCAGCAGAACCCACTGGCAGCTGTTTTGGTAGAAGACACAACACTGTTCTCCCTCCTTAAATCAAGCATTGGATTTGAGCAATAAGGAAAGTTTCATCAACAATGGAGGAGGGATAAGAATCTAACAAAATCATCCACTATACCCCAAATTAAGGCATTTAGGGGAATGAGGGGCAGAGAAACTGTGCAATTTCACACATGAGGATGTGCCTGGGTGCACCTTTAATACATTATTCAGACAAAATCAACTACTACTAACTCTTTTTACCTTAGCTTCCTCTTCTTAAAAAACTTAGAAACAAACTAGTAGCGTCACTGTTTCAGCAGCATGGTGAGTTTATTTAGTCATTTAATTTTGGGGCCTGTTCCCTTCGAAGTACCAAGCTCCATAAAGGCAAGTCTTTCATGGCACAGGGCTGGCTGGTCAGCAAGCCAGCATAGAGCACTGCCTGCTGCTGAAACTGCCACCACCAACAGAGCCTTCCTTCACAGGGAACAGCAGGAAGTGAGATGGATAAACTGGGACAGTCACCTACAGTGCAAACACCATGGAGCACACCACGCTAGGTAAGGCTCGTACCTCGTGTGACTCTCCAGAACACGAAGCGGCGAGGAGGCAAATCTGAGGTCCCACATCTGAATAACAGGCAGCCTGTCATCCTCCGAGGCCAAAACCATCTGGGTGGCAACTTCAGGGTGCCAGGCCAAGCCTGAGCAGTGCATCTGAGGGGTGACATTGGGCCAAAGCATCACATAACCAAGCAGCACTAAAGGAAAAAGGAAACTAGACCAAATATGTTTCTGTGCATGGTTAAATACTGTTGTGAGGGAATTTGCAGCTGTGTTCTGGGCATTATTTCTGACTGAGTTCAGACTGGATATTCTCCTTATTCCTGTGAATGAGACTTGCAGTTAAGTTTCCCAAGGTCCTCTCAGAGAGATTACACTGTGCTGACTTTTTCACAGTCCTGTGTTTCAATGTGAGAAAACAGTAAAGCCTACCATATAAAGCTTTTCCTCTACTACTTTTATTGATATTTTAATAAAAGACAACATTAGGCAGAGGTTACCGTCATGAGAACATTGTATCACAGGACTACTATCACATGATGAAGACAGCCTACTGTGCTGCTGTTATGTCAGGCAACAAACACAAAAAACACTGAGTTACACAGTTTATCAAAATAAGAGTGCTGTGACGAAAGAGCTACTTCACGACCACACAGTAACTTTCATTTTTAACCCTTGCTGTATCTTTGAAGTTTTTTATAGGAATATTCTATTTAAAATAATACAAAACTATACAAATATGTCACTGTCCCCAAGTTGAACAGGCTCCTTTTTACATTTAACACTGCCTAAAGGGGTGGCATGGTGGTTATAACTACAGGAGGCAGTGCCCCTGTAACCTGCTGAATGCCACACTTCTCTGTGGCAAAATCGATAATCTTTCTGTGGTAGCCCCAAACACATCAGTAAGGGCTTTCTTAAAATTAAATCATCACTCTGATAGGACATCTGAGTGCCTTGCCTTGCTTCAGCCTGCATCTGGCTACTTTAATTTATAATGCTGACAATCCCTCTTGCATAAACATACTCTCAAGAGCAAACTGGGCCAGGCACCAGTATCTCTGTCACGTAAGAAGGGGTGCCACGACCCATCCCCACACCTCTCTGCAAACACCACAGCAGCTGCAGGAGAGAACTCACCCTGTTGTTGTGGTCACTGACTTTGATGATGGGCTCGTTCTTCCTGAGATCCCACACGGTGGCCCGGCCGCTGGGGCTGGCAGACGCCAGGATGTGCTGGACTTGCCTGTTCCATGCAATGCAGCTGATGTCCTCCGGAGGCTGCCACACACACAACAGCCTGTCACAGCTCCGCCACGCTGAAGACTCAAATCCTGTTATTTTCAGGACTTGCTAAGTGAGAAATCTGCAAGGACACTGCCCCGCGTACTGGGTGCGTTCTGGCTTCTTTTCTACACGTGTTGTAGGGTACAACACCTGAAAACACTGATTTATAAGCTGCTAGGATTTCTCTGTGAAGTTATTTTCTGCTTCACAGTACTACACACTAGTTCCTGAATCAAGACTAAGCACAACTGTCTTCAAGAACAGAAAATTTACTCCATGAAAGTATATCCAGACATACGAACTGCTCTTTTGTCTTGGACTACTAGGTTTTTATTTAGCAAAAACAAAAGTTTGCTTGGAGGAATTCCATGGGGCTTTTTTATTCTCCCCAATGTTTATTTTTAGACTGAAAATTAAAAGCAGTATTAACCCAGCCCTTGTTGCCCTACTATTTCTAGTTGTCATTATGCATACGGACTAAAAAGATATCTCAGCCTAAAAAATCACTATTAGACATAAAGAGTCTTTTACAAGGATCTCTAAGGTGAGCATTCTCTCAAATGCCTACACATTAATAAATGACTTGAACTAAGCAAAGTAACCAAACCCACAGAGTTTAAACTAAAAATCTTTAAACTGAAGATTACTTCTCATCCCATTTGCACACTTTATTATCTCCAAATTACCATGCAGTAATAAACCCATTTTCCCCTAACCATGAACTTCTGTGGAATTTTGTAACAGCTACAGAAGTGTACTTGCATTGAAACAACTTCCTCCCATTCTTCCATTTCCTTCACAAGGCACAAAGCACAAAAGACTATTGTTCTTCCCCATAGATCTGCTTTAAGAGACACAGGCTAAACACCGGACCTCGAGTGTAGCAATGAAACCACTCCTTGAAACCCACCAAGGTAACTGCAAAACCTGCTGCCTCATCATCTGACTTCTCAGTAGCTGCTTTTTATCTTCCTCCTACTTTCCTTTGTGTACCTGCACCATGTTCAGATTCGTGCATGCAGTGAAACATGCAGAGGAAGACCAAAAGACAGGTAATGGTCGTGGTATTTGAAAAGCAGAGTAACCTGAGAGACTCAGCTTGCTGCTTGATAAAATGCAACATTTCTCAAAGACTAAGGAGACATTACAGCTTTCCCTTGCCAAATACAATTTAAGAAAAAAAAAAATCCTGCCACAAGAAGACATGACTCGTTTGTGCAGCCAGCCAAAATTGCAGGTCTGTTGTGGATAAACAAGACAGCACATCCAGCTCTCAGCTTAACTGACATAAATATCTTTCATGAGTCTGCTCTGGAGAATTTAATAAACACAAATCTGGTACCTGTGTCTTCACTCCTGGTGTCATTGGTGTGGCAAAGTTGTTCAAGTCCCAGATATAGATTTCAGACTCATTAGCACCAGAGGCCACCAGATTAGTCTGTAAGAAACATTAATAGATATTAAGACTATTTTCAACCTCAGCTTTCTCAGTCTTAGCTGCTGGGAGGCATTAGATCTGCAGGACTCTGAATTTCCCTTATCAGCTCAGGATATAGGGAAAGACACAGGGAAAATAGGGACAGGGCAGAGGAGGAAGTGGTGCTGCAGATATGGCCACCACAGAGCTTTGCTCTGGGCAGTGTGGCACTCCTGCCCTGCCCACAGTGAGTGCAGCCATCCAGAGCAATCCTGCACCTGGGATGCAAAAGTCCAGACGTACATGAGCCAAGGTCACCAAGTGCCCTTTGGTCACATTTTGTGGCTGATGACAGGCAAGTCCTGAGTTTATAACAGGCAGAAAGGGAAAGGAAGCGACTCAGAGAGGATACAATGAACACAGTACAGCCTTGCTAGAGGCAAGCATGCAGGGACAGAAGTGTTATTTAGGAAACAAATCCAACTGAATTCTCACGCAGCTGGTGGCAACAAGGAAAAACCAACACACTGTATCTAGAGGGAAGTAAATGCTCATTGCTGATGTGGGAAGGCTTGTTGGTTTTGAGAGCCCTTCTGCTAAAGAGGCCACATGGCTGTGTTTCCTTGCTGTCTCCTCTTTCCAAACAATACTTAGAGGCCTTGACGGTGGATCCTACCCGATCCCCAAAGGAGATACCTGAAATCTGATCTCACCAGGAATATGAATGAGAGCACATAATTACTTCCTGTGTGATTGGCACAATGCACAGAAGCTAAGAGAGGAGACTAACAACATCCTGAATGAAGACCACCTCTACTTCACACATAAGAGCTAAAAAGATCAACTAAATTGACAAGGTAAAGTGATGAGGGGAAGGAACGAAGCATACACCTCAGGCACTTTCATTCCCCACCCTGAAATGGGACAGGTTTTTCCCACTAAATACAAACAGACACTCAAACACCAAATATAGTTCATGCTTTTCAGGGGACAGGAAGCAGCAGAAATATCTGAGGTCACAAGTTAAGATAGGCCACTCCTCTATCGATGGTATGTTAAGAGGAACAGCACAGAAACCAACCTGGAACATGTTGACATCAAGAGCTCTCACTGGTCCCGTGTGCTTGTCTTTCTGGGCAATTATTACCTCGGCCTCTCCATCTATGATTTTGGCTGGGTCATACAGAATGACATTTCCATTTTCACCCCCAGCAATCAGGACTCCAGACACTCTGTCCCCCGAGCTCATGCTGTGAGGGCCCCAGATCAGCTTGTGGTACCTGTAAGACACAGAGGTCCCCACACTCTTAGAACCATCCACCACCAGCTCCCCATAGACTGATACATCCCATTTTTGCTCACCCCAGCTAAAGTCAGAGAAAAGCATCGCCTGCATTTCTCCCTAAGGACGAGTCTCTGCACTTACAACCCCTTCCATCAGGAAGACAGGCCCCAATTCTGCTCATTAACAAGAGGCATGACATGCACAACCAATAACCTCCAAACAGATAACACCTCTAATCTCCCGGCTGCAAAATCAGGTAAGTGCTCCCAACTACAATGGGAGTAATCAAAGTAAGGGGTGTAAGCCCATCCAGACACAGCCTGGAGAAAAACCTCTGCCATCTGCAAGCAGCTTCATACAGGAGAAGAAACAGGTGAAACTAGAAAAATTCCATATCCTTTCCCATATCTGTGCTTTTGGATGTGCAAGTGTTTTGTCTGCCATACCAGGGGCTCAGCAAGTGGTTTATTCACATCATAAACACATCTCTTGGACCATAGCCTGTTTTCAGGCTAAATCATGAGGAATCAAACATACTTCCAGAAATTAGGAACTTTCACACTATTGTGTCCATCTGTAAAATACCCAAATTCCTTTCAACTCAATTTACTTCCTGCATAAGCAAAACAGCATTCCTGTGCACTTAGCCATGCAAAGAATGAACACCTTCTACGTAAAATGACACAGCCACCTATCAGCTCTTATGCAAGCAGAAAGCAAACCCACACTAACTAGAAGGTGGCAAGAAGCTACCCTAGCATTCACTGTTGTATTGCACATCTCTTCGTTATCTCTGGGCAATCTTCAAGTGATTTCTTTAAATCACAGCAACTTTAGCAGGGTAAGATAGATACTGCAGAAAGCTATCCAAAGAGCATATGCTGGGTGAGAAATACCATAACAGCCAAGTGTTCAGGCTCCCAGTGTTGAGATTACAGCAGGGGTCCACCAAAGAATGATGCTACAAATGGAAATTGGTCTGCGATCTCAGAGAGACCCATTCCCGGGTATGATTTTTATGCTTCTGCACCTAACTATGCAAGTTTATGAGAAATGAAGTGACTGACAGCGTTGTCCAGGCACCACCAGCAAAACTGAACAGGACTTAAGATAACCCAAAATGAAGGCAGGAAACAGTGAGGAACAAAATCCAAAAATTAACTGTGCAATTACTTTTCTCTTGCCCTTTACTCTTTCCAAGATAAAGTATGGCTCTATAAAAGCAGTGCAAAACTTTCCTGAGAGGGCAATTAAGGATTTATCTTCTGTGGGTCTAACCACCAGGACATTTTCATTTGCTGCAAACCAAAATACAGCCTGACGTATACACTGCTATCTAAACTTTAATTAAAAACAAACAAACAAACAACCCTCAACCTCCTTTCTAACGCGTTTCCTTGGGCAAAGTCAAATCCTCATGTTGCTGGTCAAGGGAGTTACTTTACAGGGAGCACTGCATCCTGGCTCTAAGGAGTGCTTCTAGAAATTCAGTAAGCAAATGGCAAGTCTTGAACAATCTCAGTCATAGTTAAAACAAGGCACAACAATGAAACTCAAAGATCCAACACTATGTCCTGCTCTGAGCAGGTCAGTAGGACATGTTGACATCAGCTCTGCTCATAGAGCAGGGCATTTAAAAAGGGATTGTGGCTGTTCCAGCTCTGCCAGAGAGCTGCTGCAAGTGCTGCGGAGATGGAAACTGGATGCTCTGATGCTAACAATATTTGCCTGGATAAGCACATGGTAAGGAACTAACAGCTAAGTGGAGCTGTGCAGCCAGGAATTTGGCTTCCCAGCTGTAGGAACACACACACGACCCAAGTTAGTTATGTGAGAGGAGTCCCCCTTAAATACCTAAATACAAACAAGATGGCGCAATATGAAAAATTGCCACCATATTTTCATGATTTCACATTTTCTTCTGTTCTCTTGTGAATCCCAGAGGCTTCCTGAGATAAAGGGTCCACACATATATTCAAAAATTTTCTGTTTATGTCAAAGCATGAGCTGCTTGCTTGGAGTCCAAGCTCACTGCCCTACAGCATCAACTGCACTCACTTGCCTTCATATCTTTCAGTGCTGAACTTCTGCTTCTCTCCTCAACAAGTACAGGCAAACCACATGAAGTGACATTTCCACACACACCACATGTAACAGTTCCACACACTTTACTTTTCCCTCACAACACTGCCTACCTGTGTGAGGAGGAGAAAGTGGCACAGCTCTTCATATCCAGTGAAGGGTCTGCTAAGTCCAACTCAAATATTTCTAGAGAAGCACTTGTACTGAAGGTTGCATCCAGCTGCTGAGCTGATGTACCTGTGAGGAAGAAAGTCATGATACACAGAGCAGTAACGGCAAATGCAGCACAAGGAGAGGAACAAAAACAACATCCATTCAAAAATGATCCTGAGATGGGGTCAGGCTTCTGTTTCTGTTACTTAGATGTAGTTCCACACAACTCTCCTCCCCATGGTTCTCCCTTTGGGTGTTTTTTAATGAGTATGAGCAGGAAAAGCTTTGGGCAAGTACCTCTCCCTGATGATGCACAGAACACGATCAAAGTTACAAAGGAGCCACAAGTGACTAGTGCTCAGGATTGGTGTCACCTTTCCCTGGCAGAAAGAGGAGGATGCTTGCTGTCACTTGCAGAATGCAAAGCATGTTTTTATCAGCACAATGTGGGAACTCCACTCAAGGCACCACAATACATACCCTGTTCCAGCCCTCAGGACACAGAGTAACTCCTACAACTTCCAATAATGGCCCCTTCATGGCAGCCACCGCACACAGCCTGAGGTCTGCCAGCACATGCTTCCCAAAAAACTCACCTGTGGCCAGGTAAATGGGGTGCTGCTGGGCAGGGCTCCATGCCTGCATGGCAGTACGGTCTATTTCCTTCAGCTTCATTTTGCTGAAAAGCAAGACCAAGAAAGGTGATGCTTGAATGGTGCATGGTGAGACTGCACCGCCACAGATTCAGAAGCTGCATAAGGACTTGGCAGAAGCAGCCAGAGGGACCGTCTTCCTAAAGATATCCCACAGACAGACACCTAAGCCACCCTCTCCAAAACACACCCGGGGGGAGGGGAGGAATAACTCTCCATTGGCAGGGTAACATTGACACGTAGAGGAAACTGACGGGTGCTGAACATAACACAGGAAAACGTGGGCAAAGCTTCAACAGCTATGAAAAACCCTCTTCTCACAGCATCAAGCCATCGAGCACCCCACAGCAGCTTTCTGCCTTAACCCACGAAATAAACCCAGCCCCAGGAGGACCCTCCCCAGACCCCTGCCGCCAAGCAGCCTCAGCGGCTCATTTCTGGGTCCTGTTTCAGCACCCCAGGGCTCCCCCCGCCTCGGGAACACCCCGCGCGGCCGGCAGGACCGCCACGCTCGCCCCGTTTCCGACATGAACCGGAGGAAAACCAGTTGTAAACCAGAAGATTTCCCCGTCCCTGCCTCACCTCGGCGTACCCGGCGCTCACCCGTCCCCGGACCACTCCAACGTGGCAGCCCCAGCACCGCCTCCCGGCCGCCACCGCCTTCCGGGCGCGCCCCGCGGCTTCCGGGCGGCGGCAGCGGGGCCGCGCCTTCCCGGCACGGGGAGCGGCGGGAAGCGACGAGAAGCGGCGGGGGGTGGTGGTGGTGGTGGTGGTGGTGGTGGGAGGGTATGTATGAGGATGTGTGGCCGCCTCCTTCCGCTGGTGTCCTCCGTGTCCCTCGGGGCGGGAGCAGCCATCGGCCCTGGGGAAGAGGGAGACTGGTTAGGGGCGCCGGGATCGGGGAGAGCCGGGATGCAGCGCCGGCAGCGCGGGGGCCGCGGTGCCGCCTGTCCTCAGCTCAAGGGCAGTAATCATGGCGTGCTCATGATGTGAACAGCAGTGAGACTCATCACAGGACAGGGGCCACCCCAGGGAAGGGGAACAGCCCGAGGGAGCTTCCACAGCCGGAGGCGGCAGCTCCGGACCCACCTCCTCACGGCAGCCGGGGCACAGCTCCGCTGCCGCCTCCC
>VZRV01003485.1:2446795-2492005 GCA_013398115.1 Falcunculus frontatus
CGCCATGACGCGGAGCTGCTCCGCGCTGGGCTGCACCGCGCGCGACACCGGGCGGAGCCGCGAGCGCGGCATCTCCTTCCACCAGTGAGTGCGGCCGTCCCGCGCTGCTGCCTGCCCTCCGGCCCTCCGGCCCTCCGGCCGTCCAGCTCCCCATCTCCTTCTGCCGCAGGTTCCCGGTGGACGCCGCGCAGCGCCGCGAGTGGATCCGCGCCGTGAACCGCGTGGACCCGCGGAGCCGCCGGGCGTGGCGGCCCGGCCCCGGCGCTATCCTCTGCTCCCGACATTTCGCCGAAGGGGACTTCGAGCGCTACGGGCTGCGGCGGAAGCTGCGGCGGGGGGCCGTGCCCTCCCGCTTCCCCCTCTCGGTGCGGGCGGGTACCGGGCGCGCCCTTCGCTCCCCCCCGGGGGGTTCCGCTGTGTGCCGTGACCTCCCCTCTCCCTCTCCCGCCAGGAGCCGCCGGGCGCCGGCCGGAGGAGGAGCAGGACCCCCGGCCGAGCGCTGAAGCAGCCGCTGCCCAGCCCTGGGGACCACAACTACAGCCTGCAGGGGCAGCGGGCGGCCGAGCCGCGGCCGCCGCCGGACGCCCCGCGGCAGCAGCAGCAGCCCCCGGGCGCCGGGAGAACCGGCCCCGCGCATCGGCGCCGGACCGTGCCGAGCATCCTCAGGGAGCTGGCGGAGAAGCGGCAGCTTCCTGAGGAAATCGTGAGTTTGCTGCAGGCGCAGTTTTCAGGTACTGCTGGGGACGCTTGCAGAGGCAGAGTGCACTCCCTCGCCCCGGTTTCATGTCTTTGCTTAACCCGTGCCAAGGAAGAGGTGAGGCACAGCGGTATCATTGCTGAGCCCTGCACTTCACACCAGACGCACTCTGGACTGAGTTGTTCCAGAGGCCACGCTATTGCCTTGTATTCTGCAGCGTGTCATGCGTCCCTCTGTTACCAGCCATTTATTTGTTTCACTAAAGTTGACCTTTTGTGATTTCTTAAGCAGATTTGCCTCGAGAGTTGCACAGCTGGAGGCAGATGGCAGACTACTCACCAGAAATGAGGCAATTTGCTTGTGTTCTCCACCTCTACCATGTTAAGGCCTATGATTATCTACGGAAGATTCTTCCCCTCCCTCATCCTTGCAGCCTGACAAAGCAAGTTTTTATTCATTCATTCAGAATGTATTTTCAGGTACTTGTATAGAAATAGGTGTAACAGATCTGTCCTGAAAATACTAAGCAATAGTAATTTTCCCTGCTTTGATTTTAGTCACAGGAGCAGAGTAGAAAGGAAATGCCAAGAAACATGGATACTCCTCAGAGAGCTGGAATGTGTTCCTGCATGTGGGTCACAGCCCAAGAGTAACACACCTGCACTGTGTCCCAGGCTGCTTATCAGAATTTATTGCCTGAAGCTACCTGAACAAGGCTGAAGAAACTCTCCCCCTGCAGGTTTAGGGTCTCGGACTCCTTTAGGGCAGTTAGAGGAGTCCCAGGGGATACATACAATCTGTGCCAGCCTGTGGGGGTTTAGCACAGCTTCCTCTTAGGAATCTGCTGAAAGGGGTGCTGGGAGTAGTGGATGGAGTATGGTACCATACCCCATGGACTGCTGAGGGTTTCACACCTTCTAAACTGGATTACAATGTCCAAGGTGGAGAAAGCCAGTGGGGAAGGGGAGCAGACTGGTGTTGCTGGCCCTCTGCATAGTCTGATTTGAGTTTATTTTGGGGTTTTTTTCCTCCCCTTTTGTCATGAGCTCTTATACTTTGAAAAGGCAGGAAGCTGCTTTGTTACTTCCCTGCATGGTCAGTACTTCCCTTGGCTTCTGATCACTAGGGTGGGAGAAAAGAAACTCAGACTGTGCATGAAGGAAAGTGAGGTTGCCTTCTTTGCCCTGCATATCTCAGCCTGCTCTGCAGCTCTGGGCATGGCTGACCACATCCTAAGTGGTAAAAAGTGCTCTCTGGTGCTTCAGCTTTTCCAGACTCACATCTCCTAATTACATCCTCCCTTTTTTTTCCAGCTGGCTGTCTAATAACGAGGCTGCTCCAGGCTTCAGCAGTGACATTTTTCTCCAGCTTCAGGAAAAGGTGGAGAGAGGGGATCAGGCCTACCGCTACTGCACCGTGCTGGTACAGGACATGTCCCTGCAGAAGCAGCAGGAGTGGGACCCACAGACCAAGCGGCTGACGGGCTTTGTTGACTTGGGAGCTGGCATCCTCGATGCCGACGAAGCTCCGCTGGCATCGGAAGCGATAATCCTCATGGCAGTCGGCATCTCGAGCCCTTGGACAGCTCCCCTTGGCTATTTCTTTGTGAACATCACATCTGGCCACTTCCTTGCTCAGCTCCTTCGTCAGGCCATCAATAAGCTGAACAACATTGGGATCGTGGTCCTGGCTGTGACATCGGGTGCTTCTGCTCGTGGTGCTGAGACTGCCAGAGCTTTGGGGATCAGGATAGATCCCAAAAGGATTCAGTGCACTTTCCAGCATCCACCTGGTTCTGCTCACAGCATTGCATACTTCTTTGACGTTTGTCATGCCCTCCTGCTGATAAGGAATGCTCTGCAATGCTTCCAGAAGGTAAAGTGGCTCGGTGACGCCCTGTGGTGGCAGCATGTGGTGGAACTGGCAGCTTTGCAGAAGCAGAGGGTGTTGGAGCCGTGCAGTCCTGAGTCAGGCAGGGCTGGGAGTAAAGGGAGTTACCACCTGAAGGTCAACCCTGCTACCCTGCTGTTCAGCGAGGGCGTTGCTGAGGCGCTGGAGCACCTCCAGAAGCTGGGCCTGGCCTCATTTCAGAACTGCAGCGGGACTGTCAAGTTTGTGCGTCTGATGAGCTCTCTGTGCAATGTATTTTATGGCAGAGGTGCCTATGGAAAGGAGCCTTTGTTAGCTGGAAATTACACCAAAATAAGCAACCTCTTTGACGAGGCCAAGAGCTTCTTTGTCAACTTAACAGATTCTGTGGGGAGATACATAATTGAGAGCAAACGCAAATTGGGATTTCTGAGCTTCTTGCTCAATGCTGAAAGCCTCAAGTGGCTTTTCTCCAACTATACATGTCCAGAAGGCGCTCCTGCCCACCACCTCCACACACATGCCTTCAGCCTGGACCCTCTGGAGCAGTTTCTCAGGGCCCTCCAGCAAGCCTGTGGCAGCAGTGGCAGCCCCACCTGCACTGTGTTCCAGGCTGCTTACCACAAACTGCTGGCCAGCTGCAGCCTGGCACCAGGCTCACCGCACAGTGGTGGCAATGCGAGCCCCTGGGACATATCCCTGTCTCGGAGGAGAGACCTGACCCTGGGCAGCATTCGTGCTCAGTATCACCCAGCTCCTGCAAGGACTCTGGCCCCAGAGTACCCCTGCAGCAGTGCAGGCCTGCTTGTGCCCAGCTCTTCCCTGAGCAACGCGCTGACAGATCTGTCGCTGTACACGAGGAGCCTCACCTGCACTGCTGGCTGGGTGGCTGAGCAGCTGGCCCTGGACTTGCAATGTGAGGCTTGTCTTGCCTCTCTCTTTGAGGCAGATGAGAGCAGGCTAAGATGCAGGTCAGTGCTCTACATCAAAAAGTTAGGTGGCGTGAGTCTGCCCTCGGCCAGTGTGCACCACATAATAAGCATTTCAGAACAAGTCCTAAACTGCTATGGCAAAGTAGGAGGGGCCAACAAAAATACCAAGCTGTGGCATTTGTCTCTAGAACAGAAAGTCTTCCAGGAGCTTCTAGGAGAAAGCCCCCTCTTTCCCACCCTCACAAACCATTTATTTGAGGGGGACCTGAGCATCAACAACCACTACACAATCTTAGTAAAGGAAATAACACGGTGTTACTTAAACATAAGAACAAACCCTGCCCAACACCTGAATTTGAAATACCCTTGTGGAAGGCACAGATTGAAGAGACTGAAGGGAAAGCATTTGTTTCCATCACCACTGGGTAGCTGTCAGTCAAGCTAAACCCACACAGGGTCTAGCTGAGGACTCTGCTGTTCCAAGGACGGCTGTTCTCTGCTGAGGCTCAGTGCTGGACAGATCTAGGCAACACATGCTGGCAGAACTAGTGTTGATAAGCAGTGATGTTTTGGGCCATTGCACACTCCCTAAGCAGAGTTTAACTGAGCAAAGCAAGGAGGTTTATCCAATCCTGTGTTCCTTCTAGCAATCCTGCAAAGCAGCCACATATTTCCTGAAATGTGCACGGCAGGTCAGGATGAGCAACAGCTGCTCAAGGTGCCTGGGGCAGTGGTAGGAGACTGCAGTGGCCCCTGAAGTGCTGGGTGGCTTTAGTGCTGTGAGGGCTCTTGCCAGGAGAAAACTGATGCATATTTGATGGGGTTGCGGGGGAATCACGTGCACTGGCACTTTGATTTCACCAAAACAGATGTGTTTTATAAAAGCTGGAGGCAAGAAAGCTTGCAGAGCTTCTACTTAAATAGGAAAATAAAGATGTGAGAAGAAAGTGGCACTCAAGTTGTACACAAGCTCTAATCTCCTTTCCAACATGTCTCATCAAACAGCTAAAGAAGCAGGTCAACTCTAGATCCTTTGGATCAGTGCTGAGCCTGTGACCAGACTGTTGTGTCCTGTGACACCCAGGAGCACCAATACTCTCCTCCCTGGGCGAGTAGTACATGGGTGTGCTGCAGCAGAGCGAGCATTTCAGGTCCCATTTCATGGCCCCATCCTCCCACAGCTGGCCTGTGTCCTGCAGCTCAGGGCACAAGGCAGTCTCATTTTGATGTTTCCACTGATCACTTGAACCATAGTTTTGATGCCACCAAGCAGGACAGGCTTCTTCAGTTAGTTCATTTCCATGGCAAGGAAGCTGCGTCCAGTGCTTTGCCTGGAACAACAAAGTTTGGCATAACTGCTGCTAAGGGATTTTTTTCCTTTGCCATGCAGAACAGCAGTTGCATCCATAGAGATGGAAGGCAACTAATTTTCACAAAACCTGCTGTTCAGTCACTTTCAAGATGGTAGAGCTGGGATGAAAAATGGTGATCTGCTACATCCTAGGGCAGCAATAATATTAAAGGTACCATTCTGCCTACCAGTGACTTGACAAAACTGTCCCTGGTTGGTTTGGGTTCCTCCTCCTTCCCTTAATTCTACTCACTCATGGTGGGAGCAGAACTGCTGCACTCAATCCCTCGAGCTGTGCTTTGAGAGCAGCAGCACTACAGAACTTCATACAATCCCTGGTGGGAGGAACAAACAAGAACCTCTAAGCTTTTTTTTCCTCAATCCAAATATCTAGGCAAAAAGCCATGTTGAAGCCATCACCGTCATGGAGCCATTCCATCTACAAGAGACTTTGCTGAAAACTATTCCCTCCCCTCAATACACGATTTTTGGGACAACTGGCAAAATGCTGCTGCTGAAATCCCAGTGACAGATTGGTTGCAGTCATGTAATGTTGGAACACTTGCATTGCCTCCACCTCCAGCCCCAAGATGAATAGTTATGAATTGTGCCATGGACTGCTGTGCATGACAGCACATCAGCAACCAAGGGATATTTATCTCTGGTAGGATTTGGTCTCACACTAAAAATCCAAGTCAGTACTTGCATCAGAAGTGGACCTAGTGTTAATTTATTTTTGTATTTCATTCAGTGACAAACTTTCTGTGTATATTTGTCAGTGCTGAAGCAAAGGAGTGCAAAAAAAATCATATTTACAGAATAGTATAAATGTTTATTTTTTGTGATTTATCTGACTGTTTTATTTGTACAATATAGAAAAGTGTATTCTTTGAATAGGTCTTGTAAATATAAATTTAATTTTTCTACTTTTGGATGTAAACAGAACTATAAAATGAACCCTTACCCCATTCCCAATTATTTTTTATGTAACTGGATGAACCTGACTGTTAATTTTGTCCAGCAGTTTGATGCAAATGGCTAAGGAAGTACAAAAACCAATTAATACACTCTACACCAGGGAGAGGGGAGAGAGGAATCCAAGCTTAATATTTGAGAAAGCTTGTTCAAAACAAAATAGAAGAACTAAGAGCATTTGATTGCACCTTCAAAGTCTTTACAAGCAAAATATTCTCCAGCAATGCCATCATACATAATTACAACTGTAATCTAAATTTCACAAGTGCTTTTGCACACTGTATATAAATACACATCACAAAAGGTGCAATTTAGAGTAAGACACTGAATATATACAAAATTAACATGGATTGAAGTCTAAACAAAAGGCATATTGCAATCTGTTTGAAAAATAATGTAAGTAGGTATTACTTTATTCACTTACACTAATTTACATTTATACAAATCTTACTGGACAGACTATATTAGGTCACTAGAAGGGAACGGAATATCCGCACTATCTACAGGTAAAGTTACTGCACTGATTTTTTAGTAAATCCAAGTCCTAATTATGAAAAAATGCGGCATTTACTTACACAAGAGATGGATTCCCTTTTCAGAGATTTGCACAAACATTGCTATTTATGCTCAGGGAGATGTCCTTAGCAGACAGAGCTCTTCAGACAGTGACTGGCAGGTCAAGCCTGGTCTGTGAGCCCACCACTGCTGCTGGCTGCCTCCCAGGCATTTCAAGGAGGCACCAGAGAACGGTCAAGGGCCTTCTGCTCAATGCACAGGGCTGGGAGATGAAGCATCCTCCCACCCTATTGCCTTCACACACAGAGGCACATATCTCTCCTGCTGGTGTGCCTAGCCCCTACCTCTCCCCAGCCTGGCCCTGCTAGAAAACCTGGAGAAAGAGCTCTGCTGCATTTCTCTGTATTTACAGTTTTATAGAAGGAATACAAAATCCCTTTTGGAAAAAAACGTAGCTAGTTCAGGCTGCAGTGAGACAGGTAATAAAAATGCCTGCGATTAAACATGATTAATGGATCTTTATGATAGGTAAGTAACCTACCAGGTTACTTCTGCAAATGTGCTCCACTATCAAAAATGTGATCTGAGATTGCCTATAACAAATACTGAAAAAAATCCCCAGCTATAGCTGATTGCCCCCCATTTAGTGTAAAAGGATCTGTGTCTATTTTTGTAGCAATCCTGATTCTGTGCTAGTACTTTCTCTGATCACAGCTCTCACAATTATTCTAAACAACACTAAAAGAGCCCTTATGCCAAGTAAATTGCCAACATGGAGAGAAGCAGCATGCTGAATACCCACAGCCAGGCTGAACATGATCCCTACCTGCGTTTGCAAGTCGATTCAGATGCAGATTGTCATCTCCCATGACTTCAGCTTCTCAGGCCTAAACACTGTTCCAAGGTTACAGCTTGATCCTAGAAAACACAACGGACTGCGCAGCCCTACTTCCAGTGAGCGATTAGGCTGCTGCAGACCTCTGAAAAACCAACCTTCACCTAAACAACAGCATCCATCTGCTACACACTTGGGTAACACTATGCTGGGCAGACAGTCTGGCATTGTGGCATGGCTGCTTTTCCTCACTTCTGTGGACAGGCCACCGTCTTAGCCTTCAAGTTCCAGCTTAAACACCTGAGCACTCCACTCCATTCCTATCAAAAATTCCCCGTAATGCCATTCGCCTCTATACTCCTTGGGCCCTGCTCCAGAAACATTCTCCATTACTCGCTCAGTGCTAAATCTGCAAGCAACCCCTCTGTATTATTGCCTATGTATCTCACAGTGCTCCGTGCACTAAAGGAACATGCTGTGTCAGGTCCTAAATACAAGTACTACCTTCCATTTAGATGCTTTTTTCTACATATTTCCTTTCAGAATTATCTTGGATACACTGGTACCTCCATATTACAGGCCTGTCAGCAAAAGCATGACCTGGCTGTTGACATCACCTGCGTTTTCCTGTATGCAGAGTGATGCAAATCCATACACTGTAAGTAATATATATTATAATAATTTATATATGCCCTTCAGACAATTATTCTGGGGGAAAGGGAAGAACACATCTAATTTTTAAGAAACCCAGGGTAAAAGCTGTACATTGGGAAGAAGAACTGACCTTTAGGCATTGTCTTAAGTAGAAGAAGATTTAGCTAAGATTTAAAAGGCTCTACATCTTGTTATAAAAGAATTTCTTGTTTCAATCTTACATGGGTCAATTTACAACAAGCACCAAATTAACAAATATTATTAAATCTTTTACGCTAAACCAAAGTGTCCCTGTGCCTTAAGTGTTCTGTTCAGTCCGCTTCATTGTGGCTCGTGCATGAGTCAGCAGTTCATGGCACAAGGGTCACCTTTGGACTTCCCTGCAGAGCTGATAACCCTCATCAGACAGCGTCCAAACTCCTCCAGGATCATGCGCTCTGCCGCAGCTTTGGACTTGCCCGTCTTCTCCGCTTGCTCTGCCTGTGCCAGGAGGCATTCACAGGTTGCATCGGCCACCTCCTTGGTGACAAACGTAAAGGGCAGCCTGAAACAAAGAAACATCCACTTAATCACTGCAAAAACACACAAGGCACCCAACTCCAGAGCTGGCAACTTAGTCTGAGGACTGATGAGATTTCATCTGTCCCATTGCTTCCAAGAGCCTTTAGATAGTGAAAAAGCCTCAGTTAACAGCCAAATGAACTGGTGGGTCAGTATCCCACTGTTACAGGAACAAAATGTTCCATTCACCTGACTGCTCCCACCTCTACAGCTTACACAGACAAGGCTCAGAGATGACAGGGACATACCTGGCACATACATCAAAAACCCACACTAGAAACAACTCAGAGAGGGTGCAGCATTAACTTACTTCCCACCACCACTGCTGAGTGCTGGTGCTGGCCTTGTCAGCAAGTCTGAGATCTGGGAAGATAACTTGGTCTTTGCAGCAGTCTGCTGCTGGACCCTGACTTCTGCAGCGTCTGCTAAATGCATCAATGTCTTTCGCTCCGGGCTTTCTTCAAAATTTTTACAGCCAATGCATTTGCATATGGAAGAACACATGATTTTTGCCTGAAAGAAACAAACAAAACATAAGAAACCAGTTGCAAGCTTGACTCCCCTTATGAGAAGCCACAACAAAAAGGAGATTTTTGTTTTGATCTCTTACCAATTAACCACCAGAACAAACTCCCAAATAGTAGTTTTCTCTCTAAATTCTTACCTCTGAGATGAGGTGTCTTCCCAGAATATATACTTGAAACAAATCATAGAATCATAGAACACAGAATATAAATCAGTGGTTTCCCACAAATCCCTTTCTTCATTAACCTCCATTTTCCAGTGGAATTTAGACAGTTGAGCTTTGAGAAAGGTCAGTCTACACTGTCTCTACATCCACAGACTGACCAGTTAGCAGATGAAGGAACAACAACTTTCGCTTTTGAATTCCACAGACACATTATATCCCAGAGCATCTGTGGGATGCTGCTTCAACTCCTAGGGACTTGGTGCATTAGGTTTCTTTAGGAAATGGTGCTATTCAATAAAGAACAAATTCAAGCCTAAGTCCAAAGTTGCTAAATTGTTTAAAATTAAAATTACAGAACAGTAGTGATCAATTTTTCCATGTACATGGCTTTCTATGTGCAAACTGCTGGGAGAAAAAGTAACATTATAGGAATGGAAAAGAACATAAGAGAAAACATTATATCAATACAAGGAAGAGACAAAGCAAATGAGAGAAGTTACTGCACTAAAGGGAAAAAGCTACTATCTTTCAAATGAGATAATGCTTCGTACCTCATAACACTCGCAGTAGTTTTTGAGACATCCCGAGCGTTTACAGTTACACCCTTTGCTGTGCCTCCGATCCGATTCCCCTTCCTTTCCTTTCCCTATTTTGGGCTTGAAGGCTTCAGGGTTTCTGTCGAGGCAGGCCTGTCAACGCACACCCAAAGGGTCAGTCATTGCACGCAGGGAGCAGAATTTAGAGGTGCAATAAAAGACTTAAGCCTTGCACATGTGGGAGGAGATCAGGGCATTATACACCCACTCTGCCCCGCTCTGGAGCTTCAGAAGAAAGAAGCTAAATGGCTTTGATCCCAGGGGCAGGGGAAGAGGCCCCTCACCTTTATTGCTTTTTGCCTATCATTTTCATGGTCCAGGTTGTTATAACAATTTGTACAGTTGCAGTTATTGCAGAATTCACCGTTTGCAAAACAGTCACAATACCTGAAACAGAAGATGCAGAAGGCATTTGTAAATGTGACCATTACATTGGTGTGTGAGTACTGACAGCAGTAGCAGAAGTTCCTACTCTGGCACCAATACAGGTAAGGGTCACCCTATGCTCAACTCCACACGTACAAGCAGTACCAGCCTCACTGCAGAGCCAAAATCCCCTCGTGCAGGTCTAGCTGCTGTCTAAAGACAGGTGGAGCTCAAGGGGGTCCACCTGAGCTCATCACATAGCACAGGTCCCCTGTGCAGCAAGAGAAGCTAATGAGACTTCTTCCTACTGTGACTCCTGGGTCACCCACATATTGAGGGCCATCCTGCTGCAGCCACCTCACAGCCAGTTCCTGACCCAGTCAGTCCAAATCAGCCCTCAGGAGCTCTCATACAGCCAAGACAAAAGGCAAGCAACTGGAGGGCCAGTTAACAGGCAAACTAATCCAGCAATGGGCTTTTTTTGGTTAGTTTTGCCCATGAGCTAGGATGGAAGAACAGAAAAGGAATAACAATTGGTACATCTCGGAGGCTTTGAGGTACAGGTAACCAGGGGAAGGATCTGAATGAGGATAAAACTGACTTTTTAAAGGGACAAATACATGAACAAAAAGCAGCAAAACACGGACAGGGAAAGCCAATCACATTGCCATGCCTCTTATGCACCTCTGGTGCCTCCCATCAAAAACAGCATCTCACCAATCCCACAGATCTGATACATCAAAGTAGCACATTCAACACCAGCTCAAACATGGCTTTAGGCCACAACAAACTCTGACATGTTTCAATGCTTCCAGGTCCACCTCCAGCTATAGCTAAAAACTGCTGATCCTCTTCACTTGCTTTTCAAATCCTGCTGGGAGTGTATGGTCATTTTTTGGAGCCTAAAGCCATTGCTAAACTGGCTTTCTGTGGCTTGCCCAGCCTAGCACTACGCAAACTAGATCAGGGTTGCCCTGGAGTCCACTACAACCCTTCATCAGGTTGAATTGGATTTTGGAGATTTTTAGTATCTTGAATGGCTCCCAGTCTTGGTCTTGAATATTTTAGGGACACACTAAATCAAAAGCTTTTACAACCTGTAATAGCTCTCCTTTCTTTTTTAAAATTCAGCGCTGGAATAGTCCAAAACTGTTTGTTTCCAAAACAAACAGTTCAAAAATCAATGCAGAATATAAGTGAGCAAATAACTGAGTTGACTTTTTTGTAGAATGGGCTATGTGCCTACCTTCAACGTGCATTTGGGAAAAAACAAGTTCCCCTCCAGACAGAAAAAAGGTTTTACTAGTGAGAAAGCAGATGTGCCAGAGTGAATTAACCATTTGCTCTGCACCAATGCCCCGCCACTTGAAGATAGAATGACAGTGACTTACAAGAAAAGTTTGTTTCCAAACAGCATTCTGAAAGTGCAAAGTATCACCAGTGACGCCATTATTCTCCAGGAATTTCTAGTGCACATTCAGGCACCAAAAGCTAAACCCCTACACATCTAACATACATTGGGGACTGTGAGGTCAGTCATATATATAAAATATCTGAAAAGCAGCTGCACATCTTCCTGCCATGCAACAGACAAGTTTGAGACTAGGAAGCACAGGGCACACCTCCCCATATAGAGGTGGGGTGCACTACACAAAAAGACACCCAACCTTAAAAGTTTAAACACACTTCTTAACTTGGGTTCAGATGTCATTGCATCACTTCCCCTTGAAGTACCACACCCCTGATTTCCTCTTCATTGTCTAGGATTTGGGGAACCACAGATTAATTTCAGTACCTCCTCCCATTCCTGCCCCAAAAATATCAGTAAACTGACTTTGCCTCAAGGTGAAGAAACTCTCCTCAGCTTCAAATGTTTTTGTGTCAAATTCTTACAAATACATGGAATAGAACAGCAAAATATCTCATGGATAAGCACGAGGCCGACCTATCAGTGAAGAATCACTTGTCTATTCAGTCCTTTAATAAAATATACACAGCCCATTTTTTCTGAAGTATTTGAGCCAGCATGGTATTATTGATGCACTTCACCCAAGTACAGTAAATGCCCATGAATGACACCATGAGATGCCATTTCACTCACGGTACCAACAAAGCAACCAGAGCTGCTCAGTGGAATTGGCTCCACCATGCAATAAGGTGCAAAATTAGACATTTTCAAACGTTATGGTCCATGTAGCTCACGGGAGTTGCAAAATTACACAGGCTCTGCAACATCTCCACCAACAGCCACTTTAAATCAGCATCTAGACATAAAATTTCTGGCATACTTAAAACCATTATATTCTGATACTTGGCATACATTTGTGATGTTAAAAATAAGGCTTAAAAGACAGAAACTGTACCAAGCTGTACTTACAATTTCAAACACAGAGACTTAGTACAATTGCAAGGCTTCCTGGGGCGGTTTGCAGACTCAGAAGAAATTATTCTGTGGGGGGGAAAAGGGCATTTATATACACACAGTTTTATCAGTTTCTTCCTATTTTGAATTCATGTAAACAGCTCATAATAAAAACTTTGAAAAAAATCTTTATATTCCCCTTGCATTAGGTTTTTGGCTGAGTGTGTTTAAGTAACTATTATAAATAGTGCCTTTCCAACCCAGAAAGAGATGGATTATTTGCTGCAAATTTGGATGTAAGCCTGAAGTAGAAATTAGGCTTTAAAGCTAGAGGAAGCATAACTAAAAACTGGAGTCAGGGAAACCTTCCCCAGAATCCCTTCAAGTGCAGTGGGAGCAGATCCAACCAAGACTCGCACAACACGATCGTGCCTTTTCTTTTGTTCTACTCGGAATTAAAAAAAATCCCAAAACCCTAAAAATATCCCCTCTGTAATAATGGGAAAGCAAGCCAAACTATGGTATTCAGTTTATAGATAAATTTTATAGTAGACACAGTCTTTAACTGCTCCTAAAATTCGGATTTTGTGACACTAATCGCTTCTGATGAGATTTGTTCCATCCCTATCCAGCAATTTCTGCACGTAATACCACAGAGATTAAATCAAACCCATTCATTTGAATAGCTGCATCTGGATTTGGGATTAGTTTGCATCAGTTGAGGCTGCAACAACAAAAAGCACCTTCACGTTCACAATTTCCAGCACACAGTAACACAAAAGGACTGTGCAGAACACCTAAGCCTGCTGGATTGGCAAAGGGAAAATAATATATGTTAGCTGTTATTTTCACCCTTAAAGGAAAAATGCAAGACTGAAAAAACCCAAAGCCTCCTATCAGGATCCATTTTGCTGTTTGGCTGAATTTCTGCATGCGTTAAGCACCTAGTTTATATGCTGTCCAGAACCTCTTTGCAGCAATGTTGAGAAATAGTTGAGGTCTGTAGCTCACAGGTGCTGTTGCAAAATAAAAAATGAGCAACAGGGAGCTTTCAGGTCAACTTCCTGCTATATGAGTTCAAAAAACAGTAAGGAAAACACAGCTTTGATCAAGAGACTGGCTCAATTATCAGAGAGATCCACACCCTTCAGTCAAAGGTAATAACCACACCACAGCAGACTTGAGTGTCTTGGAGAATTCCCCAAACCAAACTCCAGTACCTCATGCTTATTCAAGCAGCCTATTCTACAGGTTTGGGGAATTTTTTTTTTTCAAAACACTTACCCATTAAATGGCAGCCGTGCCTGGGACTGGACACTGGATGTCCCTGTGAAGCCAGTGTTGCTCGCTATAGATACATACGATGACTGTTGTAGCTAACAAAACAAAAAGGTTAATGCCTGACATGAAAGAAATTAAAGTATACACAAGAGGATGTGTAACTAGTCTTTTAATTAGCTTTCCAGATACTGTTAGGAAAATAAGTTGCTTGTAAGTACAGTTTTAGACATAGAACTTGGACCAGGTGGCAACATCCTGCCTCCATGCTTAGCATAAAAATACTATTTTAGATTATATTTTTGTTCTCTATTACAGTCTCTAGATCCATACAGGTGACAGGGATAATACACAGAAATGTTCGGACCACAAACAGTTCCTGCTCCTAAAAACATGTTCATTTTCCCCCTAATAGGGCAGAATCACTTCCTGCACAAATTAGTAGCTTCCTTTATATACATGCCACTTACCATGAAAGTAAGCAAAATGGTTTGCATTCCAACTCCTCTGCATACCTGAACCCATCACTTATTTTTCACATTTAAAAACCAAAATCTTATAAGAACCTGCCAAACAACACTACTCTGGGCTACTTTCTTTAGCATTACCTACAAGCAGCTGTTTGCTTCTGCTGCGACAGGTTCTGGGGACAGATTGGCACGCAGCAAGATATGGACCTATAATGGGGCCAGGCAAAAGGGGATAGGTTGTGACTGGAACACAAATGACAGAGGAGAGGTCCAATAGATGCTAGTTTAAGTAAAATTTGCAGAACTAGACTGCAAGGACACAGTAACAATCTTCACGGTCAAACTGCAACTGTGACAAAACCAAAAGGAAACCAGAAACCAGGCTGGTACCAGTAATGCCAGGAGCTATCAGAGTCCTTGTTTCTACAAACCAGCCTTCTGCAGAACGTTTCATTTGTTCTCTTTTTCATGCTGAATGTCAATCAGATCTTGGCAAAGAGCAAAAAACTAATCCCTCGGCCTCAGCTGGGGTGACTGGTACCAGCTGCTTCTGACCCCTAGCAATGTGCTTAGCATTAACTAACACCATTTTATAATGAAAACAGCCATACTCTGTGACCAAGCAGGTCACTTATATGCTCCCTTTCTCCTCATCATCAGGCCCTGAAGGTCCTGTGAACGAAGCAGACAAACTAATAGGATTTCTTCTTCCCCTCACTACAGGTCTCAGGATTGCTGGGCACCAGGCCAATTACTCTGTTCCTTACCGGCCGTGAAGGTCTCAGGCACCCAGACAACCAGGTGGTGGTGACTGTCACAGAACAGGGAAGTGTAACAGCACAAAGAGAATAGTTATAAAATCAAGCTGTTCCAAGTCCTCAGCGATGAACCTGGACTGGAACTGCTGCTGGACACTGAGCCCTGCGACCGCCAGTGGCCAGGGTCACCTCCACTGACATCTGCTTCCTCCGAGGACCGAGTGACTCGTACTCTTTTATATGATTTTCAAGTCTAGGTTATAATTGTTAAAGTGATGAAGCAAACTGTGTATCACAATCCGACCCAGTATGCAGAGGGTCTAGGTGATAAGAAATTCCAAATTGAGATCTAGGTGATTCGAGTAAGTTTGTATTGTAAATTCTGTACTATGCTACTCAAAATTGTACTACACTGAGTCTGCTTATAGAAACCCCATGCTATTACGCTAATAAAGAAAACTGTTGAGAAAATAAAGCTTTAATTGCAACTATAATTTAGTGCCATCATCATTCCGCCAAGGGTGCCTAAAAGAAACTGTTGCCTCAGTGTCAGGTGGCAGTCACAGAGCAGGAACCTTTAAGAGGAAGGCAGAATGTTCCACAAGAGCAGCATTTCCTTAACCATCTCTGGGAAAGGCCATACCTGTGTGACATACTGAGCTGGAAGGACTGCATAGCCGACGTTTCCCGTGCCAGGGGCTGGCGCCAGCACAGTGCCCGGGGGGAGATTGGTGAGGTTGGGCTGGATCTGTGGCAGTGGAGTGGCTGGCATGATAAGTCTTTGTTGGGGCTGACTAGTAGTGACTATCTGAGAAGTTGAGTTGATTGGTTTGGGCACCACCTGGAGAGAAAAGAGGTCTTTATGAAACCAGTGTTTCACTCATTCAGAACACACTTCTATTAACAGAACATTTGATTACAGAGCTGGAAGAAGACTTTTTTTCTGTCCAGCCAAAACAGGCCAGGAATATTACATGATTTAAATTTAGCTCACCTGTTTCACAGTCTGTGCTGGTACTATGGGAACTGACATACGCACTGGGGTCGCATTCACCACCACGGGCTTCGCTGGTGTCAAGAAACAACATCACATGAATGTGTGTTAGTCACTCCAAGTCCACAGTTCAGCCCTTCAAACTTTCACATGTGCATACACAGAGGTACTGAACACTGTAACTCACGGCATGCAACACTTGGATCTAAAGAACACCTTTCTAAACAGGTATTTGGCACAAGAGTGCGTGCACACACTTCACAGCAATGGCTGAAAAAAACAGCCTGGGTGCAGACCTCCACTGGACACCGGATTTCCCTTACAGCCCTTTTCCCTTTGAAATTTTTTATTCCATCACAGCTCTGGAAATTTCGCATGGACAGAAACCAGCAAAAGCATCTGGCACTTCTAAAGCAATTTACATGGAAGTATCTTCACGTTACAGGAGTTTTGGCAATATGCTTGTGGGCTGGCCCACCTTCACACTTTTCAGATAGAGGAGACGGGAGCTGCCATGAACCATCCACAAATCTGGTAAACTAGGGAAAAGCAACCTAAAATGCTCCCAGGATTCAGGCCCAACTACAGAGCAATTTGACACAAAGGAGCATTTTCAGATACAAACTAGAGGTAGCAGCAGAATATGGAATTTATAGAAGTCTTACCCCAAAACCAAGTACATCTAACAGCCTTCACACATCTCTGTTATGTATTCGTTTTAATCCTTACAGACCAAACATGAAAGAAAAACGCAGCAGAAGCTTCAGACAATGTGTTACCACCAGCACTTACCCTGTTGCAGAGGTTGAGTATTCGTACTGGGATTTTGACTGGCAGATTGGGTTGAACTACTGGCTGTTGTGGCAGTAACGAGTCTGACATAATGGAACTTGCTTCCAGGTACCTGAATCTGCTGAACATTGGGTGCAGTTGCCAAGGGAATAATTGTCTTAAATTGAGATGTACCCACTCCTCCTACAGTAATGGTCTGCACTGCTGATTTCACAGCCTGTTAAGCCAACACAGACAGCACGAAGTTACTTGTACAAAGGCAGAAAGAACATCAGCATGTTTATTTCTCAATTCCTTAGTAAGCAACTCTAGCATACCATTCGTATCCTTGAGAGGGGAGTCAGTTACCCCGTTTTTGCTTTCAAAAGTAGAACAGATGCAAAGAGATTAAATGCCTCTCAACAGCTCAGTTCCATTTTCAATGCTCTATACCAAACACCAGAGTAAACTAGCATTTACATGAGTAGGGTGACTCAGTCCACATCTGCCAAAACTGTTGCGGGTGACTACAGAGAACATGGTTCGGTTTGTTTTCCACAATCAAACAACCAAACATAGAAATATTCCTACTATTAAAAGCACATGGTAAGAACTTGCAGAACAGCTTGTGCTGGACTGCAGCATGATTTATCTGGGTGTACAGATACGTCCTGTTAAGATAGTTTGTGATTCATTCACAGAAATCACTCCAGCAACCCTGTAGAGGAAAATGGAACAGAATCCTTAAACTGATGGACATCAGAAAGAGTACAAGCTGAGAAATGAAAGAAGCAAGAACAATGAGGGGTAGCAAAACAAATTCATTAAGAAAAAAGGCAAAATGGTGAAAGGGAGCTCAGCAGACCTGTGCTACCTTACAACTGGAGGATCAGTATACCCGGAATTTGTAAAAGTTCATCTTTCCAACTTTTCTCAAACTACAAACTAATAACAAGAGAGTCTTATTTTATTTATATACATTCGTAAGTCTACTGGTTTGATAATACCCTCTTTTTCCAGACTTGCTCAAACTCAAACCTTGATTTCTTCCTTTTAATTTCTTTTAGAGTTCAGCTTTTTATTCTCACTATCTTTTACTATTTATATTAAGCATATTGTCCTTGACATCAAGTTTTTAAGTGTTACATTTGGTTGACAGTACGATGCGAATTCTTATGAGACCATTTTCCCAGCTCCCCAGCTTTCAGCAACTACACGAATGAAATCTTGCTTTGCACACATTTTACAAGAAATACAACCCTGGTCTTCTAAAAGGTGTTTTCTTGAGATCTTTTAGTTTTTCCTAATATATTGAAACCTTAACAGGCCAGAGCATCAAAATCAGCACTATGTGTAAGCACAGTCATAGACATTATCAAAGGGAGACCAGCATGGGCAAAGTTCTCTCTAGCACACAAATTAGAGGCTGCCATCCAAGGACAACTGGGAAAATTGTAAAATTCAAGGGACAGTTTCTTCTAAAGGCATGTTCTTGAGCCCATTGAAGACAGGTGCCCTTGTGTTGTGTCAGATAGCTTTGGATCAGAACTCAGTATGTATACTCTACAGACATCTCCTTTTTTTCACTTAGGGTGCTTGCACTAGAGAGACTTAACCTTTTAACAACTATTTCTAAAGACAGTTTTCCCTGGGGAAAAAAAATAAAATTCAAATCTCAATGGTGTCCACATCCACATATCAGCATTCCAATTATCTCCTGTATCAGTAAGATAAGACTCTGGTCTCATGCTGTACATGCATGTCCACTCCCAGCTATATCCATACTCCGGATATATTTGCACTCATACAATATCCCTTCATGTTTACCACAACAGGAGTACAGATATTATGACAGAAAAAGATTAATCTAAGATCACAAAAGAGGAAAACAGTAAAAACTGTAGTTTGTAAGAAAGGTCAGTTTTGTCTTGTGATTTATTAATGCAAAATTATTTATAAAAGCTATTACAGAAACCCCCGTTTTTCTAGAAATGATACATAGGAAATTAATAATTTCTAGTTCTGTAGGTTTCAGCCCATGGTGTCTTGCTTATGCAGACCTCTACAGCAGGAATATGAACTCCACTGCTGCAAACCTCAGAAACACCTGGAAAGCAGCCCTAGGCAGTGGCATAGGAACACTGGCAGAAGAGAGAGAACCACCCAATGAACTCTTCATGTCACAGAGTTCTTCAGGTGACTTGGGAGATTTGGTATAGAGAAACAAGAATTTGCACCAAGTGGGGCTTTCCAGGTTGGAAAGCTGCTTTCTAACAGCATGCCCTTGTATGGGCTTGCAATGGTTTGCACCCCTCCACTGAAGAAGTATATGCTCCTCAGGGCAATACTTTTGCCAGTTCCTAAGCGAACATCATTCCAAGAACACCATCAGATGGACCACTGCCAACCTGTGGTCCAACACTTCAGTTTCCAGCAAGCAATGACACAGACACACCAGAAGACAAAGGAAAGTCAGTCTGTACCTGGGTGGTTGTGTGGTTGACTATAGCCTTCCCAGGGGAGGAGGGTGCTGACTGCTGCACTGTGAGGATCTGCTGTCCTAACGCTACATTCAGTGGGACGCCCACCGTCTTCTGGGGGGAGTTGGGAGGCTGGGAGGCCACTGACACCACTGTTAGCTGCTTGGCAAAACAAAAAGCAGTTTAAACCTCTGCACAGGATACAGGACCCTGTACATATACATTCCCCTCCTCAGGACAGTACAGCTCTCCATCAGAACAGAGTTCTTTCTGTGAACAAGGGACTGCACAATTCACATGGGTCCAGCTGCAACAAGAGCAAATAGACCCCTTAGGAACTTGAAGGCATCACTGGTTTCCAAAACCAAAAGGCTCCTGCAGAAACCTAGCACAGCATCTGGGTAGGAGTGAGGGGGTTGTCTTTTCATTCGTTTTGTTGGGGTTTTTTTTTAAGGAAACTATCCCATTGAAGCCTGAGCACCGTCAAGTGGGATCTTCTAAATAAAACCTTTAAAACTGGTACAATGACTACTTCATCGTAAACAGAAATTTTAAAGAAAAGCTGCTGAAAAGAAAAAAAAATTCTCATCTCACACTACTGATTCACTCAAAGTATAAGAACACCAGTCCTTTCAAATCCACACTGCAGTCTCCCACAGAGATCCAGTCTTCTGACCAGATCTCTGCAGAGTGCAGTGTTTGAATACTCTGTATAACCACACCCCTTCCAAGGCTGGTTTTCTACTTTTTGTTCTAAACATCCTTAGGTTTTAAGAAAAATCAGATACTTAGAATTACTTATCTACAGTAAATTCAAGACATAACCCTAAAGAGTCTTTTCACACTCACTCCTAGTTTAAAAAAGTAACTTTAGAATAAAAATTAACTTCTTTATGTTGCTTCTCTTACTAATAATTGTCAAACGCAAGTCATTTACTTCATCTGTGTAAACATTAAATCACTAAAGCACAGCCAAACTAAAAGAATTCTTTTTTACTTTGCTTTTCATATATATTTAGTTTGCCTGCACTGTGCATCTTGTCCCCCTACCTCCCTTTCTCCAGCAATATTCCTCTTCTCAAGACAATTATCAAATCTAAAACACAAGTGTCACCTTGACCTGTGCCAATCTCCAGCTTTGTGTTAGTCAAGGATCGTTGCAAATCTCATTTACTTTAGAAGTGATCAGGGAAGACTAAACTGCCTGCACAGTAGCAGGAAATGGTTAATAAGTGCTGACCTATTAATATTATTGAGGTCTCCTTTTAAACAGCCTGTTGATGTTTTATGAAGGCATTAAAAATAGTTTGAGTGCTTGGCTAAGAGGGAACAGCTGCTCTCAGAATGGATGCTTAGGGAATGGCAAGAAATGGCAGGAATGGGAAACTATGCAGTAATGCATATCTTCTTAAAACCATAGTAAGGGAGCCAGTTGAAAAAAAAAATCTAAATTAGGGCATTATCACAGAGCATTGTGATGTGAAATGGAGACTCTGGAGATATGTTTATTATCTCTGGAGAGATAATAAACAGCTTGTAGCAAAGACACAGAGCTCCATTCAGACCACTGTGCAGGAGGGATAGAAGGCTGCAGCCAGAACAGGTCCTTACCTTATTGGGGGATTTGAGTGGTGAGATAGCTATTTTATTCGGTGTCTGTTGTGTTGGTGTACTCAGAGATGATCCAATGACTCCGCTCTCAGAGATCGTTATTGTCTTTGGTGGTGTCCCTGGAGTAGACTGTGAAAAAACCCTCCCTATGAACAATGAAGATACCATCAGCTCCAGTTATCCCTGGTCACATTAACTCTTAAATCAAAGTTTTCCCTGCCATTTGTGCAATTGAGCCCTACTTCTGAGAGTGTATGACCCGGCAGGAAGGACACTGGCATTCTTTAAGTTAGATTTAGCAAAAAAAGAAGAAAATAATCGCCATTATTACAAATAAAAAGACAGTTCACTGGGGCTTTAAAAAACAGCCAAAATGCACATTGAGCTTTCCGTGCCATTCAGCTGATAATTCTTGACAGCCAGGACAGCATCCTGAAGAGTAGAGCCCTCCAATACACCTGCATCACACACAAACACCCAGCCACCTGGCAGTTTCCTGGGAAAGCCCTGGGCTGCTGCCAATGTACAGAGAAACTGAGCATCTGTGGGGGACTGCTTTCTTTAAAATGTCAGCCATCAAAAACGAGCTGTGTTACAGTGACCACAAAAAAGGTGTTTGGTCTGTCTACAACCAACTCTGAGGTTTTTGGGGTTTTTTTCCCCCTGTTGATGATTGTTTCTTTCACTGCCTAACAGTTTTTAGTCACACTACCATCCATGTTTTCATGTGTGTGTCATCTATTCTCTCTCTTTTTACAACACCAAAGAAGATTAAACATCAAAAACAGCAGCTCCAAATCATGACATCAGTTTCAGGAATATTGCAAAACTCCCAGAATGGAAAACAGATTTTTTTTTTTCCATACTTTCTAAGTTTCTTTCCAAAGAGTGCTTGACCACTGAGCTTTCCTCTGCTTCACTTTGGTTCAGACTCATTTCTGTCATAGCTTCTATCACCCATTCTCTTGTACTACATTTATAAAAATAAGAAACAAACAAACAAATACCAGCATAACTTTTCCATCCAAAATCAACTAGTGGCATAACAATTAAAGTCAACTGGAACTAACAAGAAAAAGCACTATCCTCACGGAAAGCCAATTTCCTCTAAATTCTATGTGCTCTAAAAAAACCACATCTGTGTAGTCTAACTAACAGCATACATAGTTGCCAGCAGCTGCTAAAGCCACATGCAACCTGAAGAATATCAGTCTCTGGGGATTTTCATCATCTAGAGGCTTCAATCCTTTGAGTTATTTTCTTGGTGACAGCTTTCCATTTCTCACTACATCTCCTCTGCACCCCTTGGCATCAGCTTCCTAAACAGAATCTGGTTGCTTATATTGACAAGTCTTTCAAATTTACAACTTCCACCTCAGCTTGCAGGAATTTCCAGCCAATTAAAAATATTTATCAGATTCATGAAAACATGCATACAAAATCAAAACACAAACCACAAATGTTACACCTTCTCTACAGTGGTGCCAGCCTCTCAAAGCTGGCAAGCTGTGCTGGCTGTTTGGAATGGTGAGGGAAAAACCGATATTTAAAGATTTCCCTCTCAAGCAGTGAAGCAACTTTACCTCCCCGTGATGCTTCTCTCACAAGCTCAGGCACAGGTGATTTTTCAACATACCGATTTAAAAACTGCAAGTCATTTCTAATGTTTTGGGGTTGGGTTTTTTGTTTGTTTGGAATGGTTTTTTAAACACATAAACAGCTTAATTCAAGTATTTATAAGCATAGCAATCTTCTTACAGGTCTGTATATTTGGTAGGGAATTTGAGAAAAGGGACAAACTCGGGAATGGGATGGGGAAGCCCTCTTTTACCTGAAACACAGGTCAGGCTGCAGGCAGCCTGACAACTCAAGAAAAGGATTATGTTCTAGCTATGTGCCATTCACTGGCATCTATTACTGTTTTGAATACAGGAGAGAATTGCATCCTTTTAAAAACCAGCTCAAGTCCCAGTGCTGTAAAGACTTAACAAAATTGTTTAAATATGTGGAAAAGATTTTAGGCCTACTTAGGTTGATCAATCTGTAGGCAGTTAAAGGCATCCTTCAAAGCTTTAAAGACGACTCCAGCTTCCAACATCTGTCTTTTTCAGAAAAATTAGATGTCTAAGATGTTTAGCAACAGATACACTGCCATTATAAACAAGGTATCACACTGTGATTTTTTCTTTAGTTTTGCTGGTGTTTTTGTTGTTGTTCTGTGGTCAGTTGGGCTTTTTTTTTTTTTAAGGATATATGGATTTGTTTTCCAAAGAGAAAGACCATCTGTTATTTGCCTTAATTACTTTCTTAGACATTCTGCGATGGTTATTTTTAAAGTAGGTGAGCAACTTAACAAAAACAACACAGCTTTATTCACTTTCTTCACTCAAACATTTTTTTCTGTTACTTGCATGTATTACATTTAAGTCCAACTATAAGCAGATTAAAGTAACACAAAAGCATGTGTCTCCCTTTCCCCCTATGTATTTATATAACATTTCTACAAATACTTTCTGTTTATAAAGTAATCTTTTCTGTGGCTCTGGGGTATTTTTTTCTCCTCCCCAAAATCCATGAAGTAAAAGTAACTTGCAGCAAAAACAACTCTGCAATTACAAAGATTATTCTAAACGAGCTAAGTATAAAGGTACCAACAACTGCATTTATCTGCTTCTACCCAAAAAGTTTTCCGATTTTTTTTTTCGATTGCTTGAGGTACTTTGACAGAAACTACAGTAAAATCCTTGAGACAGAAGAATTTCTACAATTACCATTTCTTTGAAAAGCCTTTAAAAAATGGTAAAGCAAAACAAGTCAAAGTAGTACAACCTGCAATGACTGGTGACACTTGAGTGGTCTGCCCTGTAACAGCTTTGCTATTGATTGGTTTTGCAAATATCAGCTTGGTGATCACCGGGCCAGAAGTTGGGGTTCGAGTCTTCTTCGCAATCTAAAAGATGGAGGAAAAAAGATCTAAAGTAACTTGAGCATTTTGGATCTAAATTATTGTATTGTTAAGTACATTAAAAAAATAAAAAGGGCAATACTCGCATACATAATTAGAAGAATAACTGCGTATCTTCCATTTCATCTCCGTTTCTTCCTATGGAAAGGACTAGGAGATTATCCTTGACACTTCAGAACGCCAGCTACCAAAGTAGGATAGCCAAATCCCTCTCAGCTTTTTCATAAGATAGCTCTCTGTGCAAAAATCTCATTTTCAAGATGCTGAAATTATTTCTTATGTGGGGTTGGTCTACATAAAAATGTTAAAATTAAATGCACAACTCTCAGTATGTGAAGCTTTAAATGAAGTCACTTCTTTTTCAGCCAACCAGGACAAAACTTGTCCCCCAGTGACTTAAATATGACCACTACTGCTCTGAAACACCTCTTGACCATTTTGACATAGCAGCACACTTGTTTTGCAAATGGGGAAGATGCCTTCTGCAACAGTTCCCCAAAAGTACATGGATCATCAGTGCCTGAAAGTTTTGGATACTCACTAGCCAAGAACAAATCAGTTGGCTACCTCCAGGTACAAGGAGATCTATTTTCATATTGTAATCCAATCTCTTGAAACACAGGTGGACCAAGAACATGTACAGCAATTCAATGACAGGCAACTTCAGCTTGAAATCTTTGTAAGCAGGAGTTTATAGTCTTAAAAATTTTAAAAAAGACTTTATCCCCTTTCCCACACTGAGAGAAGTTAACTACCAGATGCATTTATTCCAACAGTTTTTATACACTGGCACCCAGCAGGTGAATAGCTCAATTTAGAGGCTGACTTTTTCCAAAGACACTTAACCTGCTGACTGCAGAGGCTGCCTATGGATGTGGCCTGAGTCTATGTGAGCACACTGGAAGGAATTACCGAAGCCCTTACACATGCCCACCCCAGAGGTCAGGCACATCCTGCTTCTCCTCCACCACACACCCTCAGGCACATCCTGTGGGCACCAGCCATCAACTCCAGCAACATCAGAGAGGCACAACATTAACATCCACATGGGGAGCCACCTCTCAAAGGCACAGAGCCACCTTTATTACTCAAGCAGCTAAATCAGAAATCTGCCTGACATGCAAAGATACAGAGCTGACAGCTACTTTCGACAGCCTGAGAAAGTTACAAATACTCAAATGAAGCAATTGAGTAGGCTGGAAGTTATGGTTTCCTACACAAAACCCTATCTTTAGAATTTGTTGCCTGAAAACACCTTTTTTACAATCACATAAGGCCAAAACATTCAAAGTATTCAGCAGCACATAACAAATTCTTCAACTGCTCCACAAAAAGCACACGTGAGGCTGCCCCAGCTCCCAGCAGCACAGTCATGACACAGCCTGGGAAGCTGGAGCTCCCCTCTGCTATGGCACTGAAGCCCTGCAGGCTATGGAAAGCCAAGGGCACCTCTGTGTGCCCGAGCTATGTCCAGCCAAGGGAAGCCAGCAAGGAGCAGCTCTGACACCAGGCACTACCAGAGAATGGATCTCTTTTAAAGGAAGCCATGTGCTGCTCCTCAGTTACAGTACAGGTGCTCCTCAGAGGAAAGCTCCATCTCAGAACAAATACGCTGCTCCTCAGGCACATTAGGTGCTTTATAGGTGATATACAATTGTCAAGGCTTTAAAATGGAACAGAGGAAAAATAAACCTGCTCTTTTTGGAGATATATTAACTAAAACTTTGAAACATCATTTGTTTGAAGAAGGAAGATTCATTCACAGCCCTGTTCACAAATTTAACTCAAAGCCATTTTAACATTTCAAGGATTCAATTATCTTAGCACATATGCAGCTGATAGATGAGCAGCCATTTTATCAGTAATTTTTTTTTTCAGCTTGAACACATTTTAATTTCTGATAAATTCTACACATTTCATCTGTTTGATTTGAGATTTCTGTTTTGCTTAAATTAATCTTACCCTGCCATAAGGTATTATTGCAACTCAACTGCTATTGCTTTTTCTCTGAAGTGAGAGCAAAGTCTGGCTCAGAACATGATGAACATTCAGCAGGAACAGCCAGCTCCGGACAACAGCAGCTGTTTCCCAGTAACAGTCAATAAATGTGCTCTAATGACTTACATGAACGTGTGTAAAATACTACCGACCATTATCACAAAGTATTTCAGAAAAAACTTTAAAATCCCAAAATAACACATCAACACAAGTAGCCCTGCTTCCCTCATACTCAGCTTGCAGTATCCTCCTCAGATTTCCCTCTGCTTTTTAGGTGAACTGTTTGTCTACAAAGAAGGAGGTCTAATAAACAAGTGAATCCCCTCGGGGCTTAGGAAACAGCAAGACAAATGTGGTTGGTTATAAACGAGGAACAGCACTCCTGCCCTTCCTACTGCCAAGTGAGCCTTATGCCAACAGGTAACCCCAGCCACCAGGGAGAGGCTTCTAGGCATCACTGTGAAACTTACTACCCATTTCAGTAGAGACTGGAGAAGCCAGGGGAAATAATCAAGATGCCCCTTTGATACTTCAGGAGGGGAAGTTCTCTGGAGCACTCTGCTATTGCCTGTACTGATCACAAGAAGCTTAACATTATCCCCCTGCCTACGTAAGCTAAGCATGCTCTCTGCAAGTTGCTTTGAGTTAGATTGCAAAAATATTCCCTGGAGCAACAAGCTCTTCTGTAAGAATGTTATTATATTTAGGAGCACACACCAACCTTCTTTCCCCTACAGAAGTCAAGAGATTTACCTGCAGGCAACTTGACTTAAAGGGTCAAGTTATGTCTTCCTAAACACTCTCCACTGAAGATGAACTAACAAGTTCATACAGCTGGACTTTGTTTTCAGTTGTCAGACTCTGTTCTGTTCTTGCAGAAACAGGCACACTCATACCTCACATTTACTGCTGGATATCCACATAGTCAGCTACCACAAAGGAGTTAACACACTATAAATCCACTCCCTAGATGATCTCTTGGGAGCCTGTCCATGTACTCACTCTGTATGTAATTTATATTTGGCATAGTATGAAAAATCAGGGACTCTCGAAATAGAAAAGGAGAGCTTACTTCAGAGATGAAGAAACTGAGCTAGAAACGGGAGTTTGAGGTTAGCAAGTGCACAAGGTCCCTTTTCAATGGTGAGATGAAGCCCCAACGATGGCTTAGCAGCTGCCTTGCCATGGTAGCGATGATGCTATGTTCACTGTTAAAACCAGAGCCAGTTACCACAGCAAAATAAGCACAAGTCAGACTTTATGAAAGTCATGGCGATGTGTCTGGACACCTGGTTCAGAGTCACGTGCAAGGCCAAACTCCCGCTTAATGCACCTGGTTCAAATTAGTAGAGCAGCAGGCACACCACCACTTTCAAGCCTGTAGGCAGGCAGGAGCCACAGGCTGAAAGCAGATGCACTTGCCCAACAGTTTTTTTCCACACATCCATGGCAGTAGTTTCAACTGAATCAGGACAAGCTGCTAAGGACAGTAATTAACCTCTGGATATAGATGAGGCCAAAGGCCCTGCCACACTTTGCACCTCACAGTCTCATACATCTAGACCTGTAAGCAGAGAAGGAGCCAAATTCCAAGTAACATTTTGCTGAACTCTACCAATTATGCCTCAGGTGCTGAGGCTTCGACTGTCACAATCAGATTACAAGATTAGATGAGATGTCAAGGAAATTGAGTTTCTCTAATGATAGGCAAAGCCCCTATGATAGTGACCATGAGAACTATTAAGAACTCTTTGTCATCTAATCTTTATCAGTTCACTTTTCAGCACCAAGTCAAGCTCCTGTGCTGCCCTCCATCTGAAATATCTGAGTCACAAAGCCACAAGAGATAAGTTACACAGGATCCATGAGGAAACAGGGAGGCATTCACAGCCTCCTTTTCCACTCACTGAAAGCTTAAGGGGTTTGTTCAGGGTGATGGGGTAAATGAATCACTTCATTTTCTAAGACAGGGACTCAAGGTATGGGTTATCTTCCCTGTCATTCAGGGTAGAGTAGAGCAAGAATCTCTCACTCAGCCTCATACATCACTCCGATACTTCAATAATTTTCTACAGGGAAAAGCACTGTCTGAAGTGCTAATGCAATCATTTTCCCTGCAATATCAGGTGCTAACTTTGCCTTCTTGCTTTTCATTTCTGCTTCCTCCTCTCCTTATGGGAAAAAAGGAATGTCAAGTGCTAACAATTCAATCTGTTTTGCAAAAGGAACCAATGGCTTAACAAAAAGAAACCATAACAAAACATGTTTACCCAAACTGCAATTAACTCGATTTAAAAACGGATTCAAGTCCATTAGTAAGAGCTTCTGCTAAGGAAGCTGTAGAATTCCCAATGGCAAATGGCAGAGATCAATGGCCAAGTTGCTGATTTTGATCAGTGACAGCACAAGTCATCTCATGCAAGGAAAAACCACATCACAGCTAAGTCGTTCTCCTCAATTTCCTGTATCTGTCACTTAGCAGTGAATAAGGAAGCCAAGTAACAGGAACTGATCCACTCTTAAATGTTCCTATGCTGAGTAAAGAGCAGAGACTTTCTTGAAAGCTATAGTGACAATCATTTATGTTTCAAATGGCCATTATTAAATATGTTTCCACAGGTATGATGTAGCAACAAAAAAAGAGAAAGTAGAAATTGATGCAGGAATCATCTGCAGCTTTAAAAAAATATTCAGAATTGATCTCATTCATCTGTCATGAAATACTTATCAAGGAACATTTGGTTAATAAAATGCTTTAAACTTTGTCATCTTTTATGTGCAGCTGATTATTTTTAATAGCATACTTAAGAGTTTAATTTCTCATTTCATTTAGACAGTAAAAGAAGTATTTTTCCATCATAACCTGCACTGAGTTTTACTCGTCCTTCACTTTAAGAGGTCTTATTTCTGCTTCACTGCCATCTAGAACAAAGTTACTCACATTTAGTTCTGCCACATAGCAGATGAGAATCAAACTCTTTGGGTCATAACCCAAGTCTTTTCAACACATTTTCAGATCCAAGCAGATTCTCTGTGGTTTCAAATATCTCAAGATCCATGCCAGAGACTGGGAACAAAACCTTGAAGTGTTCAGCTCATGACAGTGTCTAGTCCATCATCATCTATTAACAAGCTTACCTAGATTTGAGGCAGACAAGATACACTTTTCTGTTCTTTTTCAGGTGCTAGAAGTTTTTTCAGAGAGTTTATTTAAACAAACTGAACATAATAGGCAAAAGCTACTCTTCCATAAAAGATTGTATACTTTGAATAAAGAACAACAGGCATATAGAGTTGAATTCAGTCTTCCTGAAAGTATGCAGGATTTATTTTTATAAAATGAAAATAATGAGAAAATCATCTTCAGTTCACTGAATAGTTCACTTTTTCTGAGGCAAACCCTAAGTTTCTAGACAGTAGCTAGAGGCAAACAGCATAAAATGGCAAATGCATCCACAGATGAAAGCATGGGCTAAGAGCAGCATTGCATTTTTTAATACAAAGAATAAATGCAAAGGCTGAAAGCAACAGTGTGTCAATCAGTGCAGGAAACAGACAACAACTGCAGCAACAGAACTGGTTTTAAGACGTTTCATCAGCATAACTCATTTTACCTGTACTGTTTTTACTTGCTGGGACTGCAAGACAGAGGGCTGGGCCGCAGTGTTTATCAGCTGACTTCCCTGCGTCAAAGCTGAGACACCCACAACAGGTTTCACTTCCGACCGACCTCCAATGACAACTTTTATCTGCTGGCCTTGTACCTTGGAGTCTCCACCCTGGGCTTGGGACACGGCCTTCTGCGACTGCGGGAGCTGGCTGTGGGGTAATGCTAAAACAATAGGCTGGCCAGACTTGCCCAAAGTTGTTACAATCAGCTTTTGCCCGTCCGGTTTAATACTCTGACTGCCTATTTTAATATCGGTGGCCTTGTTCAGAATAATCTGATTGGCTGAGATAGAGACAGGGGTCTGAGCACCAAGTTTATGGAGGCCACCTGGAAAGGCAGGTTTTACAGCTGCATTCACATCAGGGCTCGGAGCTGTGGTGTTCAGTGCTGCATCTCCTGAGTGGCTGCTGGGCGCAGGAACCGATTCCATGGCGACTGTGGCTGTAGTCGTGGCTGAGGAGTCACTGGTGGAGCTTATGTTCACTATTTCTTCCAGTTCTGTTTCCATGGGAATAGACTCTCCCATCGGTGAAGACACGATAACGGCCTCAATGCTGTCATCTTCCACCAGAGTTATGCCGGTGTCCATGATTTCCTCAGGGAGCAAGCTGTTGACTTCTGCTGAAACCACCTCCATTTTAGTAGCTGTGGCAGTGATGGCCGGAGCAGGTACTGCAATATTTTAAAAAGTTATTGGCTTCCAGAAAACACACATTTTCAAAGCTTAATGAATAATATTACCAAAGAAGAAAATATAGTAGAATTTTTTCAGACTGAAAGTATTGTGCATGCACAGGAGGGATATCACAGAAAAAAAAATGTAATTAAAACATAACACATTAAGCTGAACTTACTCTCAGTAATAACTTACACCAAACCCCTACAATATCATTCACTGAAGTCAAAGGAAGACATTACCAGTCCACTCTTCACAACACAGTACACAAAGAAGCAGTGTTTCCCCGCTGAAGATACAGGCACAGACATTTAAACTCACTGAAGGATAAAGCAAGAGTAAAATAGCTTTTAAAAAGTCCAATGAATGATATCTTCTCATACATGTCAACACTGATTAGCAGGTTATCTTGCTCAAGAGACTTGTTATCCGTAGCAGATGTAACATCCTTCTCAAATTTTCATTTTGGAAATCTCAGAAAAACAAACGACTGTTTAGTGATGGACTTGAACAACTTCAAAAGCTTAATCAACAGCCACCTACCCCAGGATCAAGCCAAAGCCCACTCACAAGATGAACAGATAATCTCTTGATGCTGGCTATGAAAAGAAGAGCTCAGTAATTTTTTCCTCAATACTCACCAGAAAACACAACACACAAATTCATGATTAATTTGAAAGGTGTTCTAAACACAAAACAAGTAATACCCCACATGAAAGAAAATGGAATTTTTTTAAGAGTACCCAAATTAGGTATTAAACAAACCCCTGCAGTGAGATTCAAAGCCAGAGTCACTTCCACTTGAGAAACCTTACAGACCTTGTTGGAAATGGTTTGTACCACTCCCCTAAAGCTGTATCACTGTCAGAGTTTGAAAACAGATCAGCTTAATAAAGCATTTTCCGCACTTGCCGACCCCGTGAGCACACTTGGGCACTGGATGGGTGAGCACACCACGTGGGTCTGTGTACATGCTCCTGAGTACTAATTATAAGCTCAAGGGGACAAAATCCTTGCCAATTCTGTTTCCTACTTGTGAGGAAAAGCAGAGCTGGGTTTTAATACTAATTCTCGAGGAACTGTGCCAGTAAAAACACTGACCAAATGCCGAGGTGACATTGTTTCCTCGAGTCATTGCGGGCCCATTTTGTACAGCAGCTAACTACGGAACAGCTGCATTTCACCCACAAGGTGGAAGGATTGGGGAAAAAAGCCCTGCTAGAATTACACAGTTTCCATGCCGAGCTCCAGAGGCTATGCTGGAGCAGTCCTGGCCTTCCTGATTGCCAAGGGTGCCACTCTGATCCCCCTCACCTCAGAGTGCCAGCCAGATCAAACTGCCGTGACACTCAAGAAGCCTGAGCTGAGAAAGAACTCAACTGACAGTCAAACTCACAGCTCACTTACTGGCAGGCATTTAAAGATACAAAGTTATCTGATGTCACTGCCAGAAATACCTCCTTTGGAAAGCATTTCTCCCAAAGTAATGCCTGCACAGTGATGCCAGCCCTGGTAACCAGCTCCAGACAAAACGGCCAGCTCCTAAGGACATGTTAATAATAGTATCACATTGCTGCCTTAAAGTCAAATAGGTTAACTGCATAAATGATTACTCGAAAATAGGAATAGTGAAAGCAGATTATGTTTCTGAAGACAGCATATGTTAAGGCCACTAGGCCTTCTTCTGAGCTGTGTCACTTGATTGTCTACTCGGCAAGTTGCAAAGGCTTGTGGCTCAGATATTACAGCTTCAAACTATTTCAGACACTAAAAAACTAAACCTCAAACCAAACCATCATCCTGTTCTATACTGATATGCACACAGGGCTTGGATCCAGAAGTTAGGCTCCCAGTGTCAAGCACAATCCATGTAACGATTGCCTCCAAGTTTGAAAAGGAGAGACTCATCTAAATCAGACAGTGGGAGAATCACCTCACCCTGTAATTATAAATAATTTTAAATAACTTGCTTTTGGTTTGCATTTGTACATATTTTTCCCAAGAAGAAAGGCCATTCTTAGTATCCTTTAACAGTATGACCATAAAATACTTAATTATATCTAAGTAGTTTTATAGTCCAACAGTTATTTGCATTCTTTATCCTTGCCATTTGGTTATGTTACAAAACAGTAAGTGGTTATTAAATACCTGTATTTAGTTGAAAATATATTTATATTAAAATACATGGAGTCAGGCTTTTAAACAGCATTTTGAGTCCAAACAACCACTTGCGAGTCAGAATGCAGAAGGAAAAGAAATACATCACATCAAGTCTGGAATCAGAAACTGAGAAGTGAAAAGGAAAGAAACATTACTCATAGTTACTGGATTAACAGCTTATGGCAATCACATTGGAAGATTTTGCAGTTATCAGGTCATTTTAAACTTAGCTTCCATTAATGTATTCAGGCTAGTGTGCTCAACAACAGCAAAAAAGAATCATAACACAACCCACTTGTTCTATTTCTTCACTGCATATTGGACATGAGTGAAATAGATACATGAAAGGCAATAATTAAAATCTCATCCTGGCTATACCAGAGGCTGCTGTCAAAGGCAACTTCAACATCCCTGCAGATTTTTACTTTTTGGTATTTAGCCAGGATTTCTCAACAGTTCAGCTGTTTATTTTTTACTAATGCTTTTATACTGTTTCCATTTTTCCAGCTCCTCTACTAAAGTGATTACCAACAGCAAAAGCATGCCAACCTCTTTTAATATCACAACAGCCTTGAGATTGCCAGGAAAGGGTAGAGAATTATTTTAACTATTTAAAACTCCTGAAAGTTTCCTTCACTTCAGCAGTTATGCTTTGAGTACTGAATAATGCTAGAAGTCTAACTACAACCCCTTGAAAAGATGCATCACTAAGTGTTTACTCAAAACCTGAAGAAAAAAGGAATCTACATCAAGGAAGTGTTTAAACTTCAGACTGGGAAACTTGACAAAAATCCTAGGTTCAGATTACTAAACAGATAATTTTAGTCTAAAAAATAATGGCCATACAATTAAATAAAAGTTCACAAAGAAATTCACAGAATGAGTATTTGTAAACATAGCTAGCTCAGGACACCCAACCAGCCAAACACATTAAAAAAATTAGGGGCTAAAGCATATTGTCAGCAAAGTCTTGGACCAACAACTTTGAAAAGTGCTAGGTATGGTAAGGAGGAGGAGAGGAACAAATTCTCAGCTTGAGCAAACCACCTGTGATCATCCTACTCATAAAACAGATTCCTATTCTTGATATTCACAAAGAACAATATATATATATATATGACGGTGTAAAGGATAAAGAGGATTTGTAAGGAAGAGGATAAAGAAGACCAGGATTGTTGGCAAAAATACAGAATGGTGTCTGACAGGTATCCGTGAATTTTGATCTTTTTTCTCTGTCACTGAAAAATCTTTAAGAAACTCTGTTAAAAGTATTGAGATCAATCATACTAACATCTTTGTTGATAAAATACCAGAACAGCCACACTAAACAGGGAAAAAAAAAAAAAAATCAATATAATAAAGCACAGTGATCTACAAAGAAGTAAACAAAATGCAAGACATATCAATGCTTGTACTTTCCAGTAACTGCATTTTATTACATGCAGAAATATCTCCATTTCACTGAGAGTAGCCAACCTTCCAGCCTGCAACCATGAGCAGTTCCAAGTACAGTGACATGTTACAAAACCATCAGCAGGGCTATGTACTGCAAACAAAATACATGTTCATAAATTCAGATTACACAGAAACAAGGCTGCTGAGACCAGGAACTCCTGGGAAGGTGATGCACGTTAGCAAGGCCATGACAATGAAGCAGAGGACCAAAGGGACTCATCACCATTTGTGGCTGCTTTAGCGATCCCCTTCCCAGTGCACAGCACTGGCCGGGTGGTGCTCAGCCATGGGAACACTCTGGTATATCTTGACAGATCTAGGAACACTGACCAGACCTGCCTTGAGTCATTGGCAATGTTCATTTCTTAACCAAATTCTCAAGTGTCACTTTTACCAGAAAATAAGGAAATCAAATTAATAACAGCTTTTGTACGAACACTTAGTGAAGTACAAAACAAACCCACACCACCCAAAATCAAAAGCCTGATAAATACAATACACCTAAAGTATCCCCAGAGCAGCAGGGATTCTCTTGAGATCAGTAAGAAAATGCTAAGTGAAACTAAGTATCATTGCCAGATACAGGAGTATCTGTTAGTAGTTCTTTAAAGCTGGGACAGATACACTTAAGAGTAGCACTATTAAGAGCCAGCAAGGCAAATATTTTCAACTTCTGAGCTAAAACCGTGCAAAAACCCTTGAAAACAGCCGTGAAGAAGAACAATGAAGCCTGCCCTCAAGAAAGGGGAGAATGAGGCTGAAAACCTGAGTCAGATGAATGGCAGAAAAGTAAGAGTGGACAACCTAACAAGTAATTGTTCACTGCAAGTACCGTGGACTCTAATGAAAATGAATACAAAAGAATGCAGTATCACCAGTTAGTCTGTACAAAAGGGATAACATTTGGAATTTCCATTGCTAAGACAAAAATATGCCAACACTATCTCTTCTCTTTCCAATCGAGGTGCAGCAGAGAACTGTCAGCAGGCTATAGTTCACATTTGAGGATTTTAAAACTCAAAAATCCCACAATATTTTTATGGTTACATTCATAAAATTGGCTTATTTAAACCTTAACTAGCAAAGGTTTAAAAACACAATATATTTCATTCCTAAGTCCATTCATTAGAACAAAAGCAAGAGCAGGAAGAAGGGGAAATACAGAGCGGATCCTTGATGATTTAACTGAGAAGCATGAGATGCTGTCAACCACATTTTAGGTGCTTAAAGGCTCTTCAAATTTTTCAGCTTCTGCTTATCTGCCCTCTCCAATACTGGCAGATATGTAAACTCCTGAAGGCTGCTGAGCTGAAGAAATCCGATTTTTTGGGGCCTTAATACTTAGAAGATTAAGCAATTTGAAATGACCAGGCCAGAAATGCCAGTGCCTAGACCTTTCTGCTGGGGCAGGGACAGGTAGCAGACCTGTCTGCAAAAGGTGGGCCCAGGTGCTGAACCTCCTGCAGCAGGTGGCTGAGCTCCAGGAGATGGTAGGAAGGAGCTGGATGGCAGGTTCCAAGCACAGGCTGCAGCAGACTCACAGTCCACAGCCAAAGAGCCAAAATCTCCCCCACCAGCACACCCAGAAGGGACAGGGGCAATAATGCTGAAGAATGGAGGCTTGCAATGGCAAGGACTGGCAGGAGGAAGAGACTTCTCCCAAAGGCTCTGCAGACTGAAGAGGAAACACCTATCACACCAGGAAAGATGCTGGAGCTAAGGCAGCCCCATCTACTCCCCATGCCACCAGCAGGGGTTTGGGTATGCAGACCACGGGACTGGCTGGAGAAACCCGGTCTGTGAGGGACTGGTGGGGTCCATCCATCAGAGAAGGGAAAGGAATCTTCATTCATAGGCTTGTGTGGATGGTGAGGAGGGTTTTAAACCAAAGTTGTCAGAAGAGGGAAATGGAGGGTTGGGATCTGGAGCAGAGTCTGGTTGGAGGCCTGTAGCCAGCAGTGTTCCCCAAGGGGTCAGTACTGGGTCTGGTCCTGCTGAATTTGTTAAATGACCTGGATGAAGGGACAGAGCGCACCCTCAGCAAGTTTGTGGATGATTCAAAACTGGGAGGAGTGTCTGACACACCAAGAAGTTGTGCTACCATTCCGTGAGACTTGGACAGAGAGGAACCTAATTCATCAAATTCATCAAAAGCAAGTGCAGGGTTCTACACCTGGAGAGGAATAATCCCACACACCAGTACAGGCTGGGGGGCTGACCTGCTGGAAAGCAGCTCTGAGGAGAAGGACCTGGGTGTTCCATGAGATAAGTTCCCTGCAAGTCAGCAATGTGTGCCCCTGTGGCCAGGAAGGCCAGTGGTATCCTCGGGTGTGTTAGGAACAGTGTGGTCACTATCTAGAACTGCTGCCCAGAGAGGTTGTGGAGGGTCCTTTTGTGGAGAAACCCACCTAGACACAAACACATGCAACCTGCCCTAGGTTTGGTTGGACTAGATGATCTCCAGAGGTCCCTTCCAACCCCAACCATTCTGTGATTCTGTGAGCAGCTGGAAGCTGCAACAATTTAAGTACAATCCAGTGGAAACTGCTACCGTACCGCAGTAGCAACTCATTCACCTACTCCGATTCCTCTTCCTAATCTTTCAGCTCTTGGGATGGATGGGAATAAAAGCAATTATTCAACCATGAAACAGTTACTAAGCTCTCCATGCTGCTACAATTAACATATAATACTACAAAATATTGACAAGGACAGTTAAAACACAATGAGCACCCCCTCCTGCCCAAAAAACCCAATACAGAGGAAGAAATCAATGATGTTCTTTGGAAACATGCTGTAAAGAAAAAAATACTTTAAAGTTTTCAAAAACTCATGTGTTACTGTCTTCAAAACAGAAATGTTTTACACAACTACATCTTCTTCCTTCACCACAACAGCTGCTACAAATATACTTTAAGATTCAGCTATCCTGGGGCCTATAGCTGTTTTCTTCACATCAGAACTATTTCTCACATAGAAGGAATCACAGCATGCTACCACAGAAATTCAATTACACACACCAAGTACAAAAGCAATTTTTACAATTAAACTAACAAGGACCTTAAAAAGAGTACGTAACCAAAAATCACCACGAGTCAGAGCCTTTCAGGCAAAATGGAAGGTGGAGAGAAAAAGGAAAAAAAAGCTATAACTAAGTTTTGGATAAAAGCAGCATGTCACACAAATTGCAAATGGTTGAATCATGTTACATGTACAAGTGAGTGTATTGTTTCCTAGAAAACCATCATTTCAAAACACTGAGATATCTAGCTCTGGATTGGACAACTCCCTTTTCACCACAAGAAAATACTACGTTGCCCAAAGGTACCGTCTATTACAAAAGAAGATTATTAAGGAAGACCATTTCAGCCCTTGTGAGGTACTGAACAAAACACAACAAAACTTCAAGCACTCACTCAGAGTCATTAGTCAAAGTCTTAAACACTACTTGTTTACCACATACCTCACTTACAGCAACTTTCCAGGAAAGTACTGGAAATAACATTCTGTGCAGCAGAATACTTCAAAGCAGTTCAGTTTGCCTTCCGTAATGGGAAACAATGTTCTACTTTCAAGCAGAACTTTAGGCAAACTAAAAATAAAATAGAAACTAAAAATCAGAATGTTTCCTTTCACCCTTCCCTTGGTTTGCATGCCAGTCATTTTCAAAACATACCACAGCACAAAAGCTAAAACACAGAACTGCACAGATGCTAAGACCACTAAACACTTTCTGAAGGTGTTCGCTACAGTGAACAACCCAAAATTGGGGTTTGAAGATTCCAGGGCCTTTACACTTAATCAAGGTCCTTCTAACCTTATGTTCTATATAAACTTCGGAGTGAGATCAAAAGGAAAAAAACCTAAACCAACTTCAAATAATTTGATTTTCTGCAGTGTTTAGTAGACCAGTAGTGAGGCATTACAAATCTAAAGTTACATTTAATAAACATGTACTGACCTTAGCTTGACTGATAAAAAAACCAAACAAACCTGAAATGTGAAGAGTACTTAAAGGCAGATTTTTGTCTTCTATATATAGCTTGAAATAAAGTTTTCCCAACTCTGAACACCTGTTGAATGTGAGGCTACAGAAGAATTAAGAAGGCACAGCAATATCACACCAAGAACGCTCTAAACAACACATGTGAAAACTACCACCATAGGCTCGGTATCGAGTTCCCCACAGACTTTTAGCAGGTGTTATCATATTAGACACCTTTAAGATCAGGCTTGCTGCCAGCAATTCCACCAAGAGGACATTTTAGAGCTGTATTTATGAACAAGAGTTCACCACAACAGAATTGTAACCTACCAGTTTTAATGAGACTTTGCCAACTGGGAAGCACAATGATGATCCAGCGCATCACATCTATACTACACCAGCACTGCCCAGTCAAGAGATACAATGCATGAAGTTCATTCTAACTGAAACAAAAACCACACATACGACACTGATTTCAGCGAAGTATTTCATTTCAAAAGAATATGCTAAAATGGCACAGAAAATTTTGCTCTAAAAACTTAACTCCTTATGTGTCTTGTGCAGTCATGATCCTTTTCAAAGTTAGAACACCACAGAGATGAAAACCAGAAAAAAAAATCTTAAGATGATAAAGCTTTAAAGGTAGTGCTGTCAAGATTTGAACAGCGGTGAAAGCTGCTATGGCCACTACTGCTTTTTAAACTTATCCTAGAAATCTAGGTTGGCTTTCTTCATTTTTGAGTCCAGTGGAGCATTAAAACAGAAATAAAGATAGCCCGAACAGTTACATTGCAGTGATTTGCAGGAAAACATGCTTCTAGCTGCAGATCTCAGTTCTACAAGCTTTAAACATGACAACACTTCACAAGTACAAGTGTACAAGAATATATTTACTTACAGAAGGGCTTAGCTGAAGATAAATAGCTCACCTGCAGGCAAACCAGGACTTCACTCAGATTCCTTCATTCAGAATCAAACACTATTAACACCTCCTTCCCACTTCAATCTCTAGATAAAGCACTTCCGTATTCCTTTTGGGAAAACTTACTTAAACAACTAGGACTGTGCAATAGCTGACTGACTTTGGTGGAATGAAATTCCACATTAAGATTTTGAGTTGAAATCAATTCAACAGGGGAAATACGAATTTCTGTGGAATCTTCATCCCTGCTCCAGTATCATGTGGGTCACTTCAAATGCAGGCTTCTCAGACCTCTGAAGTCTCATGTGTCATTACATAAAAGGTTGAAGAGCTTCTGAAACACAAACTCCTAAGTGTCTTTAGCTTTAGGTAAGAAAACCAACAGCTTTGGATAAACACTTCAAAAACTCCCAAAAACTTACAAACAGGACTAGCCAGAAAGAAGCATTTCAGTGACTAGGACTACACTGTATCTCTTACAACCTTTGTTTTCAACACGCTGAAAGTGACACAGCAAGATATTGACACTGTATCTTATTCTATCCCTGGAGAAGCTTTATTCCAGACAATAAGCCAAGGCCACTTAGGAAGAAGAGCTCTTTGCATGCACCCTCCATGCTGCTCACTGGGAAGTCTGTTCCAGTGCCCAATCACTCTCTGGGGGAAGAACCTTTTCCTAATACCCAACCTAAACAACCAGCAGGCTTTGAGAAAAGCCCCAAATCTGTCCTTACAGGATACCCTTCCAAATGTGATTTTCATGGCAAACATGCTCAACCACTAGTTGGACAAGTCACCACTAACTACACTGTCTGAATTGATACAGATCCAGAACACTCATCTTCTCAGAATTACTAAGTGAAGAAACAATAGTATGCAAAGACTTAACTGTATTTTTCCATGGAAAAAGTTGTTTGGCTTTTTTTAAATGTAGCAAGATCTAGCTCTTTATTACCTCTAAAACCAATTTGTATACACAAAAGAAGCTTTTGCCAACTGTCAGTTCATAATTTTGAGGATTGGAGATTAACAGTGATTAACACATGACAGGACACAGGAGCTGACCTGCAGTTTGGCAGGTTCTCTGTGTGACTCAGCTGCCCTAGTTCATCACTACACAGTTAAATAGAACCACATACCCACAAAGAGCTGGACACACCTGAACCAGAGGCTGTCACTCAGTAAATTCTCTCACAATCCAGCTCAGGACACACACCCAAACAGCTCTGAGTCAAACTGTACAGTCTACTGAAACCAACCCAGCAGCAGCAATAGAACTTAAAAATAACTATGGGATGTCTTTCTGCAAAATTCTATAGCATCTGCATTTATCAATGTCATTAAGAATTTTTGTTAAGAATCCAGGAATTCCAATTTGTCAAAACCTTTTATTCAACCTATTTCTTTTTGCTGACATAACACCAAAACTCACCTTCCTGTTCAACAAAGACTGAGCTCCTATTTTTCCCAGTCATTCCAGTAGCAATGGCAAAAATTCACAAGTAGCCTCCCTCTTGCCTGTTTTCTGCTTCTCTCCTGGAGAAATCCACATTTCTTTGTCCACAAGAAACAGGAGTGACAAACTTTGTCAATATCATTGAGTGCACAACTGACTACAGCCTTGCTGGTCGTTCCAGTGCAGCCAGTTCACAGCACTGACACCAAAACTAATCTCTGCAAATGGAAAAACACCCACTGGTCATTTAATGGTCCAGGCATTCTCCTAGCAAAGAGAAAACTTATTTTAGGGAAAGATCAATGCATAACAACACAAGGTTCACAGTTTCCAGAGATTCTTGACTGCTTGCTAGCACAAGGGATTTAGAACACCTACCTATGCAAAGTAGAATCAAGTTACAGTTTAGAAAGTGAAGGTCACTTGTTCGCCTAAGTTAATTTCAAGGGGAAAACAAATCTTAGAGAAACAAACCATCTTATTGGGTCATTTTATAAGCAAAACAAACTCAAGAACAGGCTAGTTAATCTCCTTGTTTGCTGTGGTCTCTCATCCCTTTTTGACAAATATAAACAAGCCCATCAACTATTCCAGGCAACTGAAATTCACAAAGAAGGGCACAAAAAAAATAGGAAATGCAGTTCTTAAGAAACTCTTGACATCAGACATGTTTTCATTCATTTGTTAGAAAAGCCTCCACAGAAACATATGTATACCCAAGACTCACCCTGCCCTGCTGGCATATTGTCAAATGAAAGAGCACAACTACACATTGGCAATTAATTAGGAGAATTGTAGTACAGCAAGATCACCTTTCTTCAATTTTGCTATCTTTTCAATAATGAGTAAAATAGTGTCATTCATTTCAGGCATTTCCCATTTTCTTCCTCTCTCTGACACTCTATGTTTTCTCTCTAAAACTGAAAGGTTTGTTTTGTCATAAAGCAAAGAATTACAAAATCACTTAGCACTGTGTTTTTTTCAACAGAGAGGCTTTTGTGTAAGCTTACTGAGCTAGAGATGCTTTAACAAAATGCATGTCATGAAACCAGAAAAAGATGAATCCATGAGGAAGCTATGATTAACAAGGGTAAGTGGAAAAATTAATCATCTAAGACTGCAAACTCACCATGTTTGCATATATAATAGCAGAGTGAAAGCAAATAGTTTTAACACAGTAACAAAATATGTACGTGGAACACAGACAAAATAATTTCCATTCCCTTTTCCACTCTCTACATAAAAGACATGGAGGCAGTTTGTCTGCATGCTTCCCAGAGGATCATGTCTCTAGATTTATCAGATACAATACCAGTAGCAAACGAGAGCAAGGAAAAAACCCAACCTCACTCCTTATCAAATGCTGAATACATAACTAATGTAAGTATCCAGTCTTTTTTCCAACAGTTACAATGAATACTTAAGAAAATATCAGGTGTTCTTCTACCACAAATTAACCATCTATAGTTGCAAAATAGTTCCCAGAGCAACCATAATTCCCTCAACCAATGCACACACCATTCCCTTCCAATTACTCTACATTCTGTTAAGTGAGTGCTCGCTCCCTGAGACACCACACAAACAACTGTCTGCAGCAGATCAGAAGAATGGGCAAGGTACACAAATTAGCAACTCCTACCTGTTTAAACTGACACTTGTCAAGTGATATGTACATGAGAATTTTATATTACACAGTTGAGGGTTTTGGGTTTGTTTTGGTTTTTTTCCATGGGAAGATTGCTTAAGCTCATGTTTCCACTGCCATGTTTATAATAGAGGTGCTAGCTGGTTTGTTTCTAAGAATGGACAGAGAAAAAGACCAAACCAACTAACCTCTTGTCCACACACCGATTCTGAGGAGATTGTTCTTCCATTGGCAAGTTCGGGATAATTTATGCTTCCATTATAATTTTAAAAGGAAAAGCAAAAGCTAAAAAACCCTTGTATGTCAACAAACTGTTAATTATACTCTAATAAAACAAGCACTTACTAAAATTTTATAGGATTTAGTATAAGCAATATCCTAGCAATACCTTTACTGCACTGTTATTTCACATAGCATCATTCGCTACTTCGTGTGCACATGAGCAGCAGCATTAATTTCCTTATATTTCAATTCCCTGTGTGTATTAAGCCAGCAGTACTGCTAAAGGTCTCCTGTCCACCTTTGGCATCTGCCCTTTCGTTTCCATACATTTTCCCTCCTTGTGCTAGCAAACATCTGTGTAGCTGCAAGGGCAACCCAGATGAAGGAGCCAGGCTGGAGCAAAGCCACCCAAACCCAACTGTAGGTTGTCACAGGCCCATTTTCTCCATGCCACTGACACTGGTGTTCAACCCAGGAAGAAAATTACTCCACAAAGTAGTAAGCAACTTCTGGTGAGTCAGTGTGCTGAGATAGATCAGTTCAAAGTCTATGAGCACCAGAGCGGCACCAAGGGATCACACCTGAAAGACTTTTCACAGAAACAATACTTTATCCAAGGAAGACAAAGTTCTTGAGTCTATAACAGAAACTGCTGTTACTCCAAAGGAAAAAAACCCCAAAACAGTCAGTCCCTAATGATGGGGATTCAGTATGTACCTAGAACTTATAAAGTAGATCAAAGCGGAGCTCAAAACTAAGGACATAACCCTCATGTGGGCAGCAACATGTCCAATGGCAGAAGGATGGCTCTTGAAAGGGGAGTGACACACAAATTAAGGAGCCACAAATCTACATCGAGATCTGGAACATGAGACTCTCTCACATCACGTAGCTTTGCGCCCCATGACTGATCAAGGGATTATTCTGTCACTCTCGCTCTTTCTTGTGCAAGAACATTTTTTTTCAGATTTCTAATGTTGTCAGGTGAACAAGCCTAGTCTCAGGCTGTACTGAAAGCCACATGCTGCTTATCACTTTCTGAGCAACTGAGGAAAACCAAGCTACTCAAATATAAGGCCTGGCAAAATACAAACCTTCAAAACAAGAATTCAAGAAATATTTTCCACTTCTCATTGGGAGCTCCTGAAACTAAGAAGAATAATAAAAAACCCAAACGAACTAATCCTGAGTTTATCTCCTAGGAACTTGCTATGAAGTACCCCACCACACCCTCCCAATGCAGTAGTGTACAAACTCTATAGGACATTAGGATGCGCTTCTTACAGCATGTGATGAAGAAAGTGCTACCTCTATAGCACATCTAGGGGACAAAAGCACAAACACACCAAATGATAGATAAGGAACCACCGTTTGTTGCTGAAGCAGAAATCAAATGCCCCCCCCCTCCCCCCAGTCTACCTTAGTTCCTCCTGCAAATATTTTTCAAACAAGTGTAAGGGAAAAGAACCTAAGGGGCTCTGATAGTTTTTCCAAATCTAAAATAAAAGATATCACAGTGTATGAGATAACATTTCTAAGAATGCATTCCGACAGTACTCTTCATCACCAGCCTTATTTACCTGTGGTTAGCAGATATTCCACCTGAAAGCATTTAAAACTCCTCAAGAACTCTGGCTGAACTGTTCAGAGCATTCAGTTACAAACTATCTGAGCGTGGACATCACAGGAGTATAAGCAAACCAAACATCAGCAGATAGTTCTTGATACATAAGCTGAACAAGCAACCTTGCATAACAAACTGCTGAAGCTTACCCCATTACAACAAGCATGAAGTACTTTTTTAACCCATTAGAGAAGCTGGGCTGTATTTTCAAATGCACTCTCCAAGCCAGCATGTAAGAGTATTTGGCCTAAACAGCAATACAGCCACAGATCTCTCTCTAGGTTGGTGCAACTCTGTACAAACATGTAACCAACAGTTACCACCTGCTGACAGATACGTAAAGTGGATGTCTTGACAAATAATTTAAGAAAAAAAAAGACAAGTCTAATGCATTTTATTTTACAAAATGACTCCACTGACAGAAGAAATATTTTCAGCTAATAACACACTATTCTTCTTGCCCCCAATAAGCCAAAAGCTGTTGTGAAGAAGATAACCACTTACTCATGGATTCATTACCTGTTTGTTATTGCCAGCTCCACGTAAAAACTGCAAAGAGTTTATTTTACTTTATTTCTCTATATTCAGTATTTCCTACAGTAACTGTAATATATTTCAAGGAACTGTTCAGAAGGATGAAACTAATGGTGTTTTAAATATCTGTTCTTTCCTCACCCGACATCTTAAGTCTCAGAGCTTTCCTCCTGATTACAGTACATTCCAGTGGACAGTTCCACATGCTCTCAACGTCTCAGGGCTTTCCAGAACCCAAATCCTCAACATCAAGCATTACATAATTAGTACATTACATGCTTCAAAGTCAAGGCCACAAATAATTAAAAACACATTCTGAATACTGATATACCTCATAACAAGCAAGAATGGTGACAAGAAAGGATGGGACTATCTGAAAAGATGGTCTGGCTACATTCACAGAATCACAGAATTGTTAAGTTTGAATGGCACCTCTGGAGATGATCCAGTCCTACCTCCCTGCCAAGACAGGGCCACTTGGAGCAGGTGACACAGGACCATGGTCAGGTGGGTTTCAAATGTCTCCAGAGAGACTCCACAGCCTCTCTGGGCAGCCTGTTCTGGTGTTCTGCCACCCTCAATGTAAAGTTCTTTCTCATGTTGAGGTGAAACTTCTTGTATTTTAGTTTATGGCCATTTATCCTTATCTTGTTGCTGAGCACCACCAAAAACTCTGCCACCATCCTCTTGGCACCCGCCTTTGAGATATTTATATGCACTAATGACATCAGTCTTCTCCAGACTAAATACTCCCAGCTCCCAGAGTCTCTCCCTCACAAGAGATGCTCCAGACTCCTCATCATCTTCGTGGCCTCTGCTGGACCCTCTCCAGTATCTCCTTGTTTTTCTTGTGCTGAGGAGCCCAGAACCGGTCACATTCCCTTGGAGCTGGGGGCTGTCCACGGCCGGGCAGCGCACGCTCAGGGCACAGGTGCGCCCTGGCACCGGGCTGAGCTGAGGAAGCACCGCACCCGCTCCGCGGGGCAGAGCCGAAGCGAGCATCCCGCTGACACAGGCGGGACGCCCTCACCCACTCGGGGCCGAGCCCGGCGCGGCTCCGGCGGCTCCCCGGGCTCCTTGGGTGGCGTACGCCGGCCAGTTCGGCGAGCAGCCCGGGCCCCGGAGCCGCCC